>CM061055.1:24017578-24050078 GCA_030762865.1 Paraleonurus japonicus | reverse complement strand
ATTGTCTTCTCTAAATATATTGAATTTATTGTAATTATAAATTATATTAAAATAATATGAATGAGAATATATAAGTACAATGGGACATAAAATTTATTTTTGAAAGTCTATTAGAAAACATTGATTTTAAAAAAAAAATTAAATATTTGCACTTGATGCATTGATTTTTTTTTTTTTTTGGTAATTTACAATATTTAAAGTACTTAAAATACACATAGTCAATTAATCAATTGCAATTAAAAATAATAATTTGCAATTATAAAGAATGTCATAAATAATTCTAACTCATACAAATCCAAGAATTCAAAATAGTGGTGAATACATGGTGATTCACGTGGGACTAAAATTAAATTATACCTAAAAATATATTCTTTTTCTACTCTAAACATATCTTATAGTTTAAAAATGTGTTTATGTTCAATTTTGTTTATTTTCATATTAGAGTATTTATGTATTATAAATTACAAATTTTAGGTAATATATGATAAGTCATTTTTAAATGATTGTCTATTGAAATTATAGATTCATAATTTTCTACTATATTAATATGAAATGTTTTTTAAAATAAAAATTTTAAATTTTAAATAAAAGAAAATAAAATATATTTCAATAATACAATACTAAATAACATATCTAAAACCTAATTTTAAACATTTGTTGTGAAAGAGAAAATGTATAGTTGAGATTCAATTAGAAAAAATGAATAATAGAGATTAATTTTAAAAGATATTAAACTATAAATAATACCATAAATAACTCAAATGTATAGAATTTGAGTCTTTTGAAATAGTGAGCTTTAGAGTGGTGAGGTTGATTACCAAATAGTAGATACTCCCTCCGTCCCACAATTAACTTCACATTTTTCTTTTCAAGACGTTCCACAATTAACTTCACACCCCTAAAAAAGAATTGCAAAAACTTGTATGAGACCGTCTCATGCATGAGATCTAGTCACTTTTTAATAAATTGTTATCACTTTTTTAAAAAGTGATACAAATTTGTATAAAAGTGATAACAAATTGAAAAGTGATAACAATTTATGGAAAAATGATAACAATTTATTAAAAAGTGACTCCGTCTCATGTCCGTCTCATGAATGAGACGGTCTCACACAAGACCCTCCCAAAAAGAATATCCTCCATAAATTACACTCTCACAATATCATTTAATTTTTAAATGCCACTTTTATATTATTCGGGACGGAGGGAGTATAAGATTTTATGGCATTTTTTAATTAAATATAGCGGTTTAAAAAATCGGTTTCAAAGTTTGTAGTTATTTTGGAATCATTTTCTAAAATAAGGAGGGGTGCCACTGGCTACGGCGCTCCATGAACAATTCCGACATCCTCTGCCACATGCCTGCAAACGTATAAAAAAAAATTTTAGATGGGGCGCCGTAGCCGTTGGCGCCCCTTAAAATAATTTCAATTTTTCGACATGCCATCTCCGACAAATCTTGCAACATTAATTAAAAAAAATTATTTGACCCATGGGGCGCCATAGCGGGTGGCGCCCCTTAAAACAATTTCAATTTTTACGACATGCCATCAATTTCAACGCCTGCAACATTAATTAAAAAATTTTTTATTTCATCCATGGGGCGCCGTAGTTGGTGGCGCTCCTTAGGGAATCTTGGTCAATGGCAGGCTGATGGTTCGCATGCTGATGGGATGGGTCGCAGGGGGAATCTTGACAGAGGCGTGAATAAATGTGTGTATTTTATCTATACCTCTTCCACAACACAATTTATATCAGCCCTCTCACAAACAAAATTTTCAAATCATCATATTCTTATACCTAATTCTCTCGGGCAAGTTTTTTTCCATAGTTATGATTTTTTTTATAATGGTTACTACTTTCTTGACATGCCAATTATTTTTGCAGTTGAAATATTTATAGTTTGAGTGATAATGGAGCATCAATGAACAATGTTAATCTTATTTACGAATTTTACAACACACTCATTTTCATTAAATTTTCGATAACGATCTATAGCTCGAATGATTTAGGTTTCTAAACGAAAGTTGTTTCCTACTGAGTGTAGAATAACATATTCAAATTTGGTATTTTTTGGATGAGTTTAAAATAAGTTATGAATTTTTATGTGAAATATGTACATTTTTTACGAATTTTGCAACACACTCATTTTCATTAAATTTTCGGTAATGATCCGTAGCTCGAATGACTTAGTGATGCGGACAAAAATGTCGGGCCCGACTACCCGTAGGGCCCAAATACAACCAGCCCAATAGGGCCCAATGACGTCATTAGATGTCCTAGATAAAGGGAGGAAAACCCGAGATGGGCCCGAGCCCAGATCGGCCGAAACCAGGCTACAAAGCCCTAAACCTACCTACAGGGGGGCCACGAGGCCCAGGACTGTATGAAGAGGGGCCATGAGGCCCAAGCCCAACTACAGATGGGCCACGAGGCCTAACTCCAGATACGGGTCAGAGGCCCTAAACCTGACTGCAGGTGGGCCGCGAGGCCCAAACCTGGCTACAGGTGGGCCGAGAGGCCCAAGAGAGATTCAGAGAGGGCGCGAGCATTTGACCAAGCCCATAGCGGTTATCTATCTGATAAGATCGAGAAGTGACGAGTAGTTGAGATAATTGAGGCCCAAGTCAAGGAATATTCCCTATATTCCTCATTGACTGGGTCCAACCTCCGTCCAGGGGGGAATTCATAGATACAATACAGATTTCTTGAGGAATATGTTTTCCACGCACGACATCATAGCAGAACGTGCGGGATAATGCCTAGAGACCGTGTTGACGGTTATTGCTCTTAACTTACGTATAAGTAACACACCCCGCAGGGAGGTAACGGTATCGAATCACTATCACTCTCACTTAGCTACCTTATACGTACTTTCTTGAGTATTTTCCGGTAATCTGACTTGAGCGTCGGAGTGCCTACGCCGGAGAACCCTCCGGCGTATTTTGCAGGTACGTTTGCTCGAGGGAAGCTAAGGATCCTAGTGCGTAAATGCTTTACCCACGTGAATCCAGGTGGGAAAACGGGCCCAGGTCAGTTTTTACGCATCAATTGGCGCCGTCTGTGGGAAAGGAGAGCTGAGACGTGAGTTTCAACTTCTTTTCTTTTCTGATTATCCGAAAGGACATCATGACTGGTGAACGTACACCTATGAGACCGATTGCGCTAGTACCGGCTGGGGGAAGGATAACCCCCGCAAACCCAACACAGGGTGAGGCTGCACCCCACCCCGTGCCTCCGGTGGCTATATCCAACACTGGGGGACCTCCACTGGTTACAGTGGCACAGGGCGAGAGCTCGACTCCAGGCCAACACCATCCAGGAGTAGGAGCTACTGCCAGAGAGGGAGGGGGGAACATGCCTTCCTCTTCTTCTGCAATACCAGAAGGAATACCTATGGTAGGGATCCCCGGAGCGGCCAATGCTCCAGCCAGGGGGATACCTCAGAGAATCCCAGAATCAGCTGCCTCTGTCGCTCTAACTCGGGAGCAGCTGGAGGATATGATAGCTCAAGCTGTGGCCAGGGCAGTGGCCGAGGGGGGAGGACCTCCACCTGCAGGAAGGACTGGAGAACCAGGACCGGGGAATCTGCCTGCTCGATCCCAACCAGGGGGGAGTAGACAGGACGAGTATCAAGAAGAACGGAGGAGAGAGGTGGAGTCCAGGAACCATGAGGAGGCCCTGGGAGCCGAAGGAGCCCAGGAGAGAAGGTCAGCAGTCCCTCGACCGAGGGAGGCTGGTCCTGAGGAAGCTGCACGGGGGAAGGAGACAGCCCCTCTGCAGCGAGGAAGTAAGATCGAGGACCAAGAAGAGGGTACAGGAGACACCCAATCTGAGGCCATGAAGGACCAAATCAGATTCTTGAGGAAACAAATGGACAATATGAAGCATCAAATGGAAAATCGGGTTAGTATGCCTCGACCCGTCACAGGTTGCCAATTTACTGAGAATATCTTACGAGATAAATTGCCTAGCAATTTTAAACCTCTTAATTATGAATATGATGGTACGACTGACCCCTATGATCATTTGGTGAGATTTGAAAATTCGGCCCTCCTCCATCGATATGGGGAGGGTGTGAAGTGCAGGGTCTTTCTTACTACTCTATCTAAGGTAGCCCAGCAGTGGTTTAGCCAGCTGGAACCCAATTCCATTAACTCCTTTGAGCAGTTTGGGGAGCTCTTCTTGCATCAATTTGCTAGTGCAAGGAGGCAACCCAGAGCTATGCTAACATTGTTCAACATGAAGCAAGGGGAGAATGAAAGCCTACGGGCCTTCATGAAAAGGTTCAATCAGGCGGCACTGGAAGTTCCAACCGCCACCCCGGAGGTAAAAATTAATGCTCTTACTAGTAACCTCCGAGATGGAGACCTGTTTTCCTCCCTGGCTAAGAAGCCAGTCCAGACGTTCGACGAACTGCTAAGGAGGACGGAGAAGTACGTCACACTGGAGGAGGTGAGAAAGGCAAAAAGAGGCGAGGTCAAACCAAGTGGACCTGAAAAGAAGAAGGAGGCATCGAAGAAAAGTTCAATAGCAGAACCTAAGAAAGCTGCAAAATCTGGACCTCGCTCCAGGTTTGACAAGTATACCCCTCTGAAGCTTGAGCCAGCAGAGCTACTGGAAGTGGCATCTGACCATCCTGAAATGAAGTTTCCGTGGACACGGTCCAGGGGGCTTCAAAAGCCTAAGTCAGATAAGTTTTGTCGTTTCCACAATGAATATGGGCATGACACTAACAATTGTTTTCACTTACGTGATGAGATTGAGAGGATGATCCAAGCTGGACATCTTAAAGAGTTTGTTTACAGAGATCGAGTTAGCTCCAGGGGGCAAAATAGAAAAGAAGCCGATGATAAAGCGGAGGAGAAAGGAAGGATGGTCGAAGGGAGGCAGGAGGAGAGACCCTCCCAGAAGAGAGGACTTATCCAAATAATAGTCGGAGGTCCAGCAGAAGGAGACTCCTTCCGTGCTAGAAAAGCTGGAGAGAGGACCCTCAGGAGAGAAGTAGGAGAAATGTCCAGAGAGGTGGATCACAAGGAAGTTGTCCATACACCTCGAATTCACTTTGGCCCAGAGGATGGAAACCTAAGGAAGGAGGACCACAGTGATGCACTAGTCATCACAACAGATGTGGCAGGATATACGGTAGCACGGATCATCATAGATACGGGGAGTTCCACAGACATCATCTTCTTGGAATGCTTCAAGAAAATGAATTTGAACATAAAAATGCAACCAGTGGATACGGCGTTGTACGGATTCACGGGAGAAGCAGTACACCCCCTGAGCCAGGTAACCCTCCAGGTGGGGCTAGGCGAAGCTCCACGGAGGAGGGTAGTTATGGTAAATTTTTTTATTGTTGATGTACCCTCATCCTACAACATGATTTTTGGTAGGCCAGTGTTGAACTTGTTTCAGGTGGTTATATCAACTTATCACATGAAACTCAAGTTTCCAGTGAATGATGAGGTGGGTGAAGTAGCTGGAGACCAGCTGCAATCTAGAAAATGCTACGTGGAGGCAGTAAAGATAGCCGACAAAGAGCTGCATCGTAGCCTGAAAAGAGACAAGGAGCTGGACCGAGAATCCAAGAGGTGCAAGATTTCCGAAGAAATCGATCCTTCAAAGATGGAAGCTGACGAAGAGCTGATGATGGTGGAGTTGTATCCTGAGAAGAGAGGATACACAACAAGGGTCGGAGCCCAGCTAGAGCCAGATCTAGAGAAAGACCTGGTAGAAGCCTTACGAAGAAATGCAGACGTTTTTGCTTTTTCTTCCTCTGACATGACAGGTATCCCCGAGGAGGTGGCGATGCATCACTTGAACGTGGACCCTAAAGCTAAACCAGTAAAGCAGAAATTAAGGGTCTTTGGACCAGAAAAAGATGCCATTACAAAGGTGGATGTAGAAAAGCTGCTGGAGGCAGGACATGTCAAGCGAATACAATTTCCCACCTGGCTATCCAATGCTGTGTTGGTGGCAAAACCAGGGGGAAATGGAGAATGTGCATAGATTTTCGAGACCTGAACAAGGCTTGTCCTAAGGATCATTATTCCTGGCCTAGGATTGACCAGATGGTCGACTCTACATCAGGATTTGAGCTGCTAAGTATGATGGATGCCTATCAAGGCTACCATCAAATACAAAATTTCCCTCCGGATATCCCAAAGGTCAGTTTCATTATTGCTAGTGGAACTTTCTGTTATATTAGAATGCCCTTTGGGTTGAAAAATGCAGGAGCAACCTATCAGAGAATGGTGGATAAAATGTTCCAAGACCAGCTAGGGAGGAACATGGAAGTCTACGTTGATGATATGCTTGTGAAAAGCGTGGAAACTGGAAAACATGTGGCGGACCTGGAGGAAGCTTTCTCAGTGCTCAGGAGGAATGGCATGAAGCTGAATCCAGCCAAATGTTCTTTTGGAGTAAGGTCCGGGAAATTTCTTGGATATATGGTGAACTAGCGGGGAATCGAAGTTAACCCTGCTAAGGTTAAAGCCGTGCTCGACATGCAGCCTCCCACTAATATTAAGGAGTTGCAGAGATTAAATGGGAGAATTACAGCATTGAGCAGAATCATAGCCAGATCTGCAAAGAGGAACCATCCCTTCTTTAAAATCTTAAGGAAGGGGTCCAAGTTTGAGTGGAACGAGCAATGCCAAAAGGCGTTCGAGGAGCTTAAACAGCACCTGGCACAATTACCTACATTAACGAAGCCTATACCAGGGGAGACACTCTACCTCTACCTCTCTGTAGGTGGGGTCTCACTTAGCTCCGTGCTGGTGAGGGAGGAAGGGTCAACCCAGAAACCTGTTTACTACATTAGCAAGCTCATACAAGGAGCTGAAGTGAGATACTCGGAGATAGAGAAGGCAGCCCTGACTATAATGGTCACTGCACGGAGGTTACGACCTTATTTTTTGTCACATAAGGTCATTGTTCGGACTAACTACCTTTTGAAACAGGTGATAGGGAGAGCTGATCTTTCAGGGAGGACGGTCAAGTGAGCCGTCGAACTGGGAGAATATGATGTGGATTTCGAGCCACGGAAGACCATTAAAGCACGAGCCTTCTCTGACTTCATCCAGGAGGGTACACGTGTGCTGGAAGAAGGAAAATGGAAGGTATATGTTGACGGCTCTGTGTCTATGCAGGGTTGTGGAGCTAGGATCATTATCATTGATCCAGAGGGCCAGGAAACGCAGGTGGCAGTGAGGTTTGAATTCATCACCTCCAACAACGGAGCTGAGTATGAGGCCCTGATTCGAGGAATGGAGATGGCCGTAGAGCTGGGAGCAGGTCGGTTGGTCGTATATTCAGATTCCCAACTTGTGACCCAGCAGGTTACAGGGGGGTACGAGGCCAAAGATGAGAAGATGATAGCCTACCTTCAGCGAGTAGCCGAGCTGCAGGGAAGGTTCAGTTCCTTTGAGGCCAGGCAGATACCTCGAGAGGAAAACTCCAGGGCGGATAGCCTTTCAAAGCTGGCGAGTTCTGCAACACTACAGGGAGGGGGGAAGATCACCCTCGTGACTGCAGAAGCCGAAGCCACGATTCCCTCGGTAGGGGTCATCGGAGCTGAAGATGATTGGAGAACTAGCATATACCGAGTGTTGCAAAACCCGGAAAGTTGCCCAGACAAAAGGAAAGCTCAGAATTGGAGGATCCGATATACGATGATCGGGGACAAGATGTACCGGCGGTCCTTCACGCAGCCTTACTTGAGGTGTTTATCCCCTCAAGAAGGGATGTACGTAATTAAAGACATACACGAAGGTTGTTGTGCTGACCATGCAGGAGCTCGGGCAATAGTCCGGAAAGCCTTGAGGGCCGGATACTTCTGGCCTACCATGACTCAGGACGCCAAAGACTGGGTGAAGAGATGTGAGAAATGCCAAAAGCATGGCTGCCTCATCCACCTCCCTGCAGAGGAGATGGGGACCATGCACTCTCCATGTCCCTTCGCGAAGTGGGGGATGGACTTAGTGGGCCCATTCCCGATTGCAGTGGGTCAGCGGAAGTTTCTATTGGTGGCAGTGGACTACTTCAGCAAATGGGTCGAAGTTGTACCTCTAGCGAGGATAGAAGAAGGTAACATAATCAAATTCTTATGGAGATATATTTGCTGCAGGTTTGGTATACCTAGAATCCTGGTATCGGATAATGGGACCCAGTTTATGGGGAACATGGTACGGGAATGGTGTGATAACCTGAAGATTGTCCAGAGATTCACATCAGTGGCACACCCCCAGGCCAACGGCCAGGTGGAGGTCACCAACAGAATTATTGTGAATGGAATACGTGCCCGGCTCGACAAAGCTGGAGGGAGGTGGGTCGATGAGCTGGAGTCAGTTTTGTGGGCTTATCGGACCACCCCTAGGGAACCAACAGAGGAGTCCCCTTTCCACTTGGTGTATGGGGCAGCTGCAGTCATACCTTCAGAAGTGGGGATGGAGACACATCGCTTAGCTCACTTCCAAGAGGGAAGAAATGAAGAGCTGATGAGGGAGAACCTAGACATGCTAGAGGAGGAGCGCGAAATCGCCCACCTGAAAGCTGATAAGTATAAAAGCCGCATAAAGGCTGCTTATGATCAGAAAGTCATAAGCCGGAGATTTGAAGAAGGAGATCTAGTCTTGAGGCAAGCTGACGCGTTGAAGAACATTGGAAAGCTCGATCCCAAATGGGAGGGGCCGTACAAAGTGACCAAGGTCCTCCGAGGAGGAGCTTATGAGCTACGAGACATGGAGGGAAATCAGCTGGCAAGACCTTGGAATATCTGCCATTTGAAGAGGTTTTATACCTGAAGAAACTACCCGCCTCGTTGCAAGTAGGTGGTTCCTTTTATGCAAGAGTTGTTTTATTCATGTTATTTGATTTCTGAATAAAGTGTAATTTCGCTCCACTGGTACTCTTTTTTCCCCTCCCTGCGGGTTTCCCACTGGGTTTTACCGCAGGGAGGTTTTTTAAAGAGGCCGGCTAGGTTTATCCTTAACTTGCGTTGATCGATTATGGTCAATGGGGCAGATCTATTTGTCAATTAATGAAAGCGATTTTCATTACATATGAGTTTATGAGTTCATTCTTTCGTTAAACACAATTAAAATAATTTGATCACATACAATTGCATCACAATACACGCTTGATTACATGAGAATTAATAACTTGCAAAAAAGTTAAACAACAGATAAAATGCACGCGAGGCATTCCATGAGAAATACGATGAGCATTCACGAAATGAATTCACATCAAACAAAAAGAAGCTAAGAGATAGCTTCGAAACACTAAAGTTAAACCTACAGAGAGGGTTTAACCCACCTAAACCCAAAGAGGGGTTACGAGAAAGAAGCTAAGAGATAGCTTCGAAACACTAAAGTTAAACCTACAGAGAGGGTTTAACCCACCTAAACCCAGAGAGGGGTTACGAGAAAGAAGCTAAGAGATAGCTTCGAAACACTAAAGTTAAACCTACAGAGAGGGTTTAACCCACCTAAACCCAGAGAGGGGTTACGAGAAAGAAGCTAAGAGATAGCTTCGAAACATTAAAGTTAAACCTACAGAGAGGGTTTAACCCACCTAAACCCAGAGGGGGGTTACGAGAAAGAAGCTAAGAGATAGCTTGAACAAGAAAGTTAAACTGCGCAGAGAAGGTTTAACCCACCTAAACCCAGAGAGGGGTTACGAGAAAGAAGCTAAGAGATAGCTTCGAAAACACTAAAGTTAAACCTACAGAGAGGGTTTAACCCACCTAAACCCAGAGAGGGGTTACGAGAAAAGAAGCTAGGAAATAGCTTCGAAACAATAAAGTTAAACCTACAGAGAGGGTTTAACCCACCTAAACCCAGAGAGGGGTTACGAGAAAAGAAGTTAAGAGATAGCTTCAAAACCCACAGGAAGGGGTAACCTATCTAGACCCAAAGAAGGGTGTAAGAGTTGAAGCTGAAAGATGGCTTTGAAGAACCCAGCTAAACCTACAGTAAGGATTTAGCTAGTTCAATGTTAAACATGAGATAGGGCCCTTAGGAAAGCCTTGAGCAAGCCTACGAGAAAGGCTCAACTAATCCCATGCCTAGGAAGGGTTTCGAGATCCGAAACTGCCGAAGTTTCGAAGATATTAGGTCAAACTTATAAAGTTCAGCCTACACCGTGTCCAGTGAGGACTATCAAACTTAAGGCTATGAAACGACTTAAAACTAGCAAGTTGGACTTATAAGTGTCTAACTAAGGTGGTCCCAAGAAAGGGACTACGAGGCAGAAAACTAAGGCATACTTGGCTATGGGTAAAACTGGATCTATGACAAAGGTTTAACCCTCGCAAGCCTAAGAAAATCTAAGAGCGGAAACTAAGAAATAGTTTCAAAACACCCCGCTAAACCTGAGGAAAGGGTTTCCATGAGAAGAAGCCTGAGCCCAGGGAGGGCATATAGCTTACTTACTCCTCAGAAGGAGTGGCAAACAGTGAGAACCGACAGTTGGCTTCACGCCAGCTAAGTTGAGCATGCACAGGGGATTCATCTAGCTTGAACCCCAGAATATTTAAGAAAACGAGGACTAATAGAAAGTTTCCTAGAACTAACTTGACTCTATAGCAAGAGCCCAGTTGACTAAGGGAGAAGTCTAAGATATAATGACAAGCCTGCAAAAAGGGCTTAGCTAGATACGCACCTAAGAAGGGTGGCAAGGATCGAAGCTACAAAAACTTGACTGGGATAGCCTGCGGGATTTCAGGCTGACCCATTGAAGAAAGGGTTTGGTCACACTAAGCCTAGAGGGAAGCTTCAAAGAGTAAGAAGCTTAGAAAGCCTTTTGAAATACTGGGGTTAACCTACCAAGCAAGGCTCTAACCTACGCAAGCATGAAGAAAACTATCTGGAGAAATCCTTAGACTATAAAGTCAAGGGAAACCCGGAAAACCTAAACCATAAAACCCTAGAGGAGAAAAAAGGGGGTTTTCCAACAGATGAAAAATCAACATATGAGAAATGATACATTTACGGGGCAAACCAGTATTATGATCCTAATGACTAAGTAAGGCATGCAAGCTAAAAGCTTAGAAGCTAAACAGTTTTGTAAGCCAGCAAGCAAAAAGTAAATACGAGAAGCATTGATAACGAGCATACAGTAAGGAGCTCCCGACAAGGGAGGATAAGCATCAGTTACGAAAACTAAATCCTGGCAAGGGAAAGCATACGAGATAAACAAGAATTAACTCCCGGCAAGGGAGGATCTCATATAACCATAGCAAAAAGCCCTCCAGCGAGGAGGGCAACAGAATTCTTAAACAGAAAATAAAACTCCCAACAAAAGGAGAGAACAGAGTTTAAGTGCTGACCCAGCACATGAAGACAAAAAGTAAAAAGTATTCAGTACAAAAGCAGTAATTAAAGAGAATACTGGAGATTAAGAAGGAGGGGAACTGGGGGGTTCTTCTGTGGCATCAGCAGGGGCAACTTGCTCAGCAACTGTCTTGAGGGCTCGCTCCATGCAATCCTCTTCAAGAGAAAGCGAGACATCCAAAGTAAGAGGGCAAAGGGGCTGTTCCATGGGTGCAGGGGTGGCGGAGAGTACCTCTGTCCTCAGGAGATCAGAAACCGCCCGGCTCATAACTGGGAGCCACCATGCCTCTTCAATTAATCGACTGGCATCCCCTTTGAAGTGAGGTGGTGTTGGCATCGAGGTCAGAGGACCTGTCCTGTTAAATTCTCCAGCAGAGGATGGGTCCGCATGTTGTTGAGCGGCAGCATTAAAACCGTAGTCATAAAAGTACCTGATGTAGGGACCCATGTCCCCCAGGAAACTCGGGTGCTGAAGATACGTATCCTTTAAGTCAGCCCAAAGAGAATGTAAGAATCTCTGACCAGGTTCCGCATTAAAAAGGTGCCTCAAGAAGGATTGCGCCCCCGCCAGCAGGGCCTTTTCATGGACTTGGGATTCATGCAAGGAGTAATGGACAGACAGTTCATTCATCTCTTTCTCAGCAGTTTCACGGGCTGATTGAGCCTTTGCCAGGTCCTTCTGCGCCGAGGCTAGATCCGATTCCAATTTCTTGATGCGGAGGACAGAAAGCGCAGACTTCTTCCTTTCAGCCAAGAGGGAATCCTCTAACTCCTTCAGTTGGGGGGAGGGAAGTAGATTCAAGGGGCTCCACAAGCCCGAGAGTAACACGCCCAACTGCGGAATACGAGAATAATGAGTAAAAGCTAAATCCGAATAAAAATTCGGGTAACCTTACAGCATGACATGAAGGATGAAAATCGAGAATATCTGAGCAAAATGGCTGGCAGCCTGATGCTGCTGCTGGTCAGGAGGAAGACTCAATAACCTGTCACAATCTTGGCTAGACACCAACTCCCCAAAGAACTTGCTGGCAGAAAGGCCCGACGAGTAGGAGTCTACGTCAATGGGGGTTGAAGACAGACCTTGACTCCGTCGAGTGGCTCTGACTGGCTGTAGCTTTACCTTTGCTGGCCTTGGTCTTCTTTGCGGGAGGCAAGTCAGTATCGTGATCTTCGGTGGGAACTGGAGTCGGGGAAGATGGTGGGGCTTCGGTAGCGTCATCTCGAGGGGCCTCCGGACGGGGGGCTGAGTCGGCAGGATCTTCCAAAACCTTGGACAACCACAACATTTCTGAAAACAAAGAAGTGGTGAAAGTTAGTATCAAATACAATCGCATGCATAAGCACTGAGAGTAATAATTCAATGATTACTATCATTCGGTTCTAGAGGAACCTTCACTGAGCTGAATTTAAAATGAGAAAGAACGCGGGAATTGGAGCAAAGGTCGGGTAGGTTAAAATACCCGTGAGCATGAACATGGGCATTCAGCATCTGAATAACCCTGCGATTCGTGGAAGAAGATATATGGTTGGAAGGAGCTGGAGGAGAGGGATTTCGATAAATCCATTTTTGGTTCTGGAAAGGCCAGGGTTTATCTGAAGTGATGAAGACAAAGTGGTCACCCACTCTTTGTTAATATTAGGGATCTTACCAAGAAACGAACATTTCCCTTTCACCCTGCTACTTACATAGTAGAAGGGTCCAGCAGTTTTACAGTTATACTGGGAGAAGAACAGTTCAACAGATGGTCTCCCTCCATTTCCCTTGAGGAGGACATAGAAGGAGATCATCATCCTAATAGCATTCGGGGTAAACTGGTTAAGAGGGACTCCGTAGAGATTGGAAATCTGGCACAAGAACTTAGAGGGGGGAAGGCATAGACCAGCCTCGAACTGGGCCTGCCAGAAGGCTAAAGTTGGGGGAGTCGCTAGATTAGGGCGTGCCCCCCGATCGGGAAGAGATAGGCTGTAGCCCGTTGTGATATGGTCGCCGGAGATAAGATCGCTTAGGGCTTTTTCGGAAATTTTGGAGGGACCAGCAAAGGAATCCCAGAACCGAACCCTATCTACCTCTGGAGAGGAGGAAGAAACAGGAGGGGAATCCCTGGATGGATTAGGGATTAGGGAGTGATGCGAACTCTGGGATGAGTTGTGAGCGTGGGAAATGGTTCGAGAGGAACCAGAGTGAGACATGGATAAAAACGTTTGTATGAACAAGCGAAAGAAAGGAGAGAAAGATTACCTGGACAGTGGGAAAAAATTCGAAGTAAGGATTGGAGAGGACGATCGCGGTGGACTTTGCAGAAGGAGTCCTGAGGAAGCGAGAATTTAGAGAAAGAGAAGAAGAAGCGGAACTGATTCGAAATAAAGAGGGGGAATTGATAGGACGCGCATCAGTATACGAAAGCTGAAGAGCAGATGCATGCTCGACAGCTGGCGGCCTAGGGAGCTGAAGGGTCGCTAAACTCCAACAGACTAGCGAGGGGGGATGTACCCGGGAAGCCGAAGCTGCAGGGAGGATCTCCCAAAGCTAAAGCTGCAGGGAGGATGTCCCCCAGGGCAAGGCTACAGGGAGGATGTCCCAATGATAAAGCTGCAGGGAGGAATGTGCAAATCTTCCTTACTCCAATGAGCTCCGAGATCGCTCACCGGAGTAGGGGGGAGTGGTTGATGCGGACAAAAATGTCGGGCCCGACTACCCGTAGGGCCCAAATACGACCAGCCCAATAGGGTCCAATGACGTCATTAGATGTCCTAGATAAAGGGAGGAAAACCCGAGATGGGCCCGAGCCCAGATCGGCCGAAACCAGGCTACAAAGCCCTAAACCTACCTACAGGGGGGCCACGAGGCCCAGGACTGTATGAAGAGGGGCCATGAGGCCCAAGCCCAACTACAGATGGGCCACGAGGCCTAACTCCAGATACGGGTCACGAGGCCCTATACCCGACTACAGGTGGGCCGAGAGGCCCAAGCGAGAATCAGAGAGGGCGCGAGCATTTGACCAAGCCCATAGCGGTTATCTATCTGATAAGATCGAGAAGTGACGAGTAGTTGAGATAATTGAGGCCCAAGTCAAGGAATATTCCCTATATTCCTCATTGACTGGGTCCAACCTCCGTCCAGGGGGGAATTCGTAGATACAATACAGATTTCTTGAGGAATAAGTTTTCCACGCACGACATCATAGCAGAACGTGCGGGATAATGCCTAGAGACCGTGTTGACGGTTATTGCTCTTAACTTACGTATAAGTAACACACCCCGCAGGGAGGTAACGGTATCGAATCACTATCACTCTCATTTAGCTACCTTATACGTACTTTCTTGAGTATTTTCCGGTAATCTGACTTGAGCGTACCGGAGAACCCTCCGGCGTGTTTTGCAGGTACGTTTACTCGAGGGAAGCTAAGGATCCTAGTGCGTAAAGGCTTTACCCACGTGATCCCAGGTGGGAAAACGGGCCCAGGTCAGTTTTTACGCATCACTTAGGTTTCTAAATGAAAGTTGTTCCCTACTGAGTATAGAATAACATATACAAATTTGGTATTTTTTTGGAGGAGTTTACAGTGAGTTATGAATTTTTATGTGAAATATGTACATTTTTGACAAACTTTGCAACACACTTATTTTCATTAAATTTCTGGTAACGATCCGTAGCTCGAATAACTTAAGTTTCCAAATGAAAGTTGTTCCCTACTGACTGTAAAATAACATATTCAAAGTTGGTATTTTTTGGATGAGTTTACAGTAAGTTATGAATTTTTATGTGAAACGTGTATATTTTTGATGAACTTTGCAACACACTCGTTTTTATTAAATTTTCAATAACGATCCGTAGCTCGAATGACTTAGGTTTCTAAATGAAAGTTTTTCCCTACTGAGTGTAGAATAATATATTCAAATTTTGTATTTTTTGGATGAGTTTACAGTGAGTTATGAATTTTTATGTGAAATATATATATTTTTGACAAATTTTGCAACACACTCGTTTTCATTAAATTTTCGGTAACGATCCGTAGCTCGAATGACTTAGATTTCTAAATAATAGTTGTTTCCTACTGAGTTTAGAACAATATATTCAAATTTGGTATTCTTTTGATGAGGCTACAGTGAGTTATGAATTTTTATGTGAAACGTGTATATTTTTTATGAACTTTGCAACAAACTCATTTTCATTAAATTGCAACAAACTGTAGCTCGAATGACTTAAGTTTCTATTTGAAAGTTTTTTCCTACTGAGTGTAGAATAACATATTCAAATTTGGTATTTTTTGGATGAGTTTATAGTGAGTTATGAATTTTTATGTGAAATGTGTATATTTTTGACGAACTTTGCACCACACTCGTTTTCATTAAATTTCTGTTAACGATCCGTAGCTCGAATGACTTAGGTTTCTAAATGAAAGTTGTTCCCTACTAAGTTTAGAACAACATATTCAAATTTGGTATTTTTTGGATGAGTTTACAGTAAGTTATGAATTTTTATGTGAAATATGTACATTTTTTACGAACTTTGCAACACACTCATTTTCATTAAATTTTCGGTAACGATCCGTAGCTCGAATGACTTAGGTTTCTAAATAAAAGTTGTTTCCTACTGAGTGTAGAATAATATATTCAAATTTAGTATTTTTTGGATGAGTTTACAGTGAGTTATGAATTTTTATGTGAAATATGTATATTTTTTACGAACTTTGCAACACACTCGTTTTAGAAAAAAAATCGGTAACGATCCGCGAGAATAAGTCTAATTTTATTTTATTTTTTGCAACACACCTCCATTTTATTTATAATTTTTAATAAGTCTAACTTTATTTTATTGTTTTAATATCAGGATGTATAGAAAGTTATATGGGCCTCAGGATCCGTCTCTTTTGATCGATAAAAAAACACATCGTTCAGAATTACTTTTTAATAATGAAATTGCTGAGGATGCCATAATTAGATCAAAACACTTGACATCGTGTATTTTTTGGACGTTTAGGGTTAGATGAAGCCGATGGTTTTTGATTGCACCCTCGGATTCTCAATATCTTTTATGATACCAGTTTTTATTACGTTGCTCGTTGTGGAGGGTTGACTGTCGATAACTATCTTATTACTGCATTGGTAGAGAGATGATGGCCAGAAACACACACGTTTCATTTTCCGATTGGAGAGGCTACGGTTACGTTACAAGATGTGGCCATTATTTGGGGTTTGCCTATAGAGGGTGAACCAGTTACTATAGATGATCACTTTAGAAGTATTGAGGAATGAAAAGCATATTGTTATGACTTTTTGGGTTTCGCACCTGAAGATTCTTATTTTAAGAGCAAGACCCATATTAAGCTGACAATGCTAATGACCCATCTTTGTTCAGTTGATATTACAGACTATACTGACCAAGAGACAGTGGAGCAGTATGCACGAGGGTGCAAACTTCTCATGTTGGGAACATTTATGATTTCTGATACATCACGTAGTCATGTGTCATTGCTATATCTACAAGCAATTCATGACTTAGATGTAGTTGGAACATACAGTTGGGCCAGTGTTGTTTTGGTTGTTTTATACCGTGAGTTTTGCCATGCTTCAGACTCGGAGCGAACCACCATTGGTGGAGTCATATCTCTTTTATAGGTAATACACGAATTTAGAAACAATTGGATTTAAATTATTTATTTATTTATTAGTTGTATAAATTTAATACATATATTTATTGTGGATATGGGCATAGTCTAGAATCGCGTTAATACGGTCAATCAATCGCGCTGAAAGACTTTTGAAAGTGCCATTATATGGTGCTAATGGTCGCAACCTTGAAATACCACCTTATGGTATTAGGTAAAATAAAATTAAACTTATTTTAAAAAAAATATTGTTTATAGATAATTATCTTATGCATGATTTGTTGTTTTTTAGATGGATTACGTACCATTGTCATGGTCATAGCACAATACACTCTGTACGTGTATACAGAGATATATTTGATCGACTGAATGATCGAGATGTAAGTCAAAATTTAAATATTTTTTTTTTACTTGTTATTAATAATTTTATATAACTTCGTAATATACTATTTTATGTTTGTAGTTTATGTGACAAGTGTATGAAGTTGATGCGCCATAAATTGTCCAACTAGGCAACCGATGTCTTACTGTAAACTGTATGTCGAAATGTCCACTTATAATGATGGCTATAGTGGAACTTCACCATCCAGATAGAGTGCTGAGACAATTCGGTTGCATCCAAGATATTCCTCCCACCCTTGATCAAGCTCACATTACCTTACATTTGTATAGTTTTCAAGGGCGAGACGGTTGCAACTGGAGACAATACCATCGTGATTAGATTCAGTATTGGCGTATGAGACAACCACTGACAAACACAATGTTCATACATGATGGTATAAGCTTGGTTGATGGATATATGTAGTGGTATCACAACATAACGCGACTGATCGTATCACCTTCTCATTTCGAGAACGAAATAGGCTACAGATCAACAAACACTGCTGCTTGCGATGAAGTGGTGTAATAATTATTTTGTGCTCATATTATTTATTCAGAATATTTGATAAGTTTATATTCCAAAAATATGTCTAATATGTATTTATGATTACAATATGAAATGATGCATCGTTTAAATTTAGCTGCACAAGAAGTAACACCTGCTTCTACATCGTCTGTAGAAGCATTAAAAGAGGCCAGTTTTGATGTAGTCCACAATACCGTATGCTTCCTTGGAAGACCCCCACTGAGATTCGAAGCTTATACAACCGAGCCATCCACTGCAGGACCATCAACTTTTGCAGCGGGTCCGTCTACTGCAGGTATACATTTTACATACACATTAATACTAAATATTGTCTATTGTTTAAAAAGTAATTATTTAACAACTATTATTTATTTCAGGGGCTATTAATTTGAATGATGAATATGTCCCTCGATCTATTATAGAGCCTTCAACTTCTAGGTTGCCACAAAGAAGAAGAAGGACGAGTGTCCCTTATGATTCTACACCCGCAGGTATAAACTTTTAATTTATTTTACAACTATATATTTTCGGTTGTTTAAAGATTAATTGATAATTGTTATTATTATTCATTGCAGAGACTCCTACTTTCAGTGTAGGTTTCCACCCCCACTCGTCTACGCCGCAGTACATGCCGGAACAACTGCATACCCCACAATACACTAGTTTTAATAGTTTATTGCAATCCGCAAATGGTACATGGACAAGGAGAAAATGACATGCCAAAAGAGTTCAATGCTTCTGGAATTTCATTTATAGGCTTTGATAGTCCTACATTTAATGCACCATTGAATGCCCAAGAGGGTCAGAATGAGGGTAATCCAACTTGGTCAGGGCGTTGTACGATGTGGTAGCCGCCCTAAACGTGCACCTAGATGTGGTACAGAGGGTCATCGGCGAGCGCACTAAATATTTATATCAATTTGTATGTTGAATATTTTTTTCTTGCAAACTTTAAAATTGTCTTCAATAAAAATTAATCTTTTGCAAATGAGACCAAATTTCATAGTTGATTATCTAATTAGTGTACATTAAAATTGAAACAAGCACTTGAAAATAAAATCAAAACAAGCACTTGAAGTTTAAAATATTCTTGACACATGTTTAAATTATTTAAACATAAAATATTGTTAAATCCAAATTCTTAATTTAAATATGTAGACTCTATTGCCCTGGACTACTGGAAGCTACACCTTGTGTACGTGAATGAGACCGTGATCGAGTATGCGGCTTTGGAAATAAAACTATTAATTTGTCCCACAACGGTTCTTCTTGCAGCATTTCATATGAGTGCGATTGTATATCATTCTAAAATATGTAAATTAATAATAGATTAGATATGATGAAATTAATATAAATAATAAACAATAAACACAAGTGTAGTTTAAATAATTTACCATCAACCAACGATTCCATATTTTATCGGATACAATCAATAAGTGTGTTGAACGGTCCCAATGGACCGACCCCCTTTGTAGTGAACATCTTGTACCAACAATCATAACGTGATCTGAATTTATCAATTCTTTCAATTACATTATCCCTGTTAAAGTTTTGTGATTGAAATTTAACGTTATTCAACGTTAAGGCGGACCACAACTTGAATAATGCAGGTTGTATTTTTTTTATCCCACTCTCTGTAATAGTGTTTATCCCATAAATGATCAGCAAGAACTATGTTGACCTCTGGAATCCATAGGCTGTCGTTCTTCAAACTCTCGAACGTATTTTTGGGTTCCCACGGAATTGGACTTGTCATTGTGGACTGAAATAATCACAATAAATACATTTAAATAATACGGTAAAGAATCATTTAAATTAGAAACTAAACAATATCACAAGAAAAAATAGAACTAATATGGACACAATAAAACATGCGGGTACATTAATGCAGTGGGTGAACAATAACACAAGGACAACTGAAATTTGCTCAAATCATCTACGCGATGAAGACCCTGGATTGGCACTTCCAGCTTGATCATGTGCTTGATATCGTTGTCTCTCCCGAGTTTGTGCCCAATCCATCTCGTTGGTGATTCTAGTAATGACATCTCGACCGCGACGTCTAATTCAACGTTGAGGATTATGTTTCAACATGAAAGATGCCTCGTCCCATTCCTCTTCATCTGCCAACGGTAAAAATATCGGAGAACTGTACATGAAAACATATGTTTCCGTACTATAACATTGGTGAACCAATTCGGAAACCTCAAATCGAAAATATCTGCAAACATCCATTACATGTGCGCATGGGATACCACTGAAGCTCCATTTACCGCATGAACATTCTCGTGTTGATAATTTTACTATGTAAGTATATGAGCATCTAGAGCCATCATAAAATGTTGAAACACTGGCAATCTGGAGAGCGTTATTATAACTATCCACTGTGAATATCGATCTGAGTCCTTCTTCAGCTTTCTTTTCAAAAAGTCTCAAAATGTTATCCGGAAACCTTTTATTGATTTGTTGAAGCTGCATTGCAAGCTTCTCTCTTTCAATGAAAATATTCTTCAACCTTTGAAATGTGGTTCGCACAATTGCTGAAATCGGAGGACGTCGTGCACCAACTAATACGCCGTTGAAGCATTCAGACATGTTGGTGGTCATAATGTTAGGAAGAAAGTTGTATTTAGTTTTGATGAGTTAAAATGTAAAATAGGATGACCAGCTGAGTATCTTGTATAGACAGCTGATGTAAGAAAAAATATGTAAATAAGGCTAAGTACAAATATTAGATAAGGACACACAAGCTATTAGACTAGGACAAGAGATCAGATGAGGACCAGAAATCAGACGAGGTTAAGATATCAGACGAAGACAGTGTGAAGAAGATAGATGAGGTCAAGAAAAATGAACAACCATCAAGACAAAGAGACTAAGACGAAGACAGAGTAAATCAAAGAGAAGACGATGAAGTGTTAAGAAATTTCATACAAGTGTCAAGAAGCAGTTATAACCAACCAAGAAGAAGTTACAAGATTCAGTTAGACTATTATAACCAACTAAAACAGAATCCACAAGGAAGTTACAACTACCAAGGAAGATCTCTATAAATAAGGATTGAAATCAGAATAGAATTACTTTTGAACTTTTGCAAACTTCACAGTTATTCACTCACATTCTCTACACGCAGAATTCAAATATTGTAATCACGTGCACAAACGTTCTATACGTTTCCAGTTCTTAGTGTTTGTAGAACACTTTTCATAGAAGATCTTCAAGCCATTGATATTCAGAAATTAGGAAGAATTCATTGTAAGGCTGAAGATTCACGTTGTAAGTAAGTAAGAAGAAAGAAGGAATATAGTAAGTGAAGACACTTCTTCAAGTTGAAGGAGGAGTGTGGACGTAGGATCGTTTGATCCGAACCACTATAAACTACTGTGTTCGTTACTGTTTTCATTTACTTATCTGTCCATATCAATTTCAGTGTATAATCAAAGTTCAATTTCAGAATTAAAGTTAGACAAATTATCAGTGTGCTTTTGATCCGAATAAAGTTGAGTTTTAAAATAAATTCCGCTGTGTAACTTTGGTGTTTTGAATAAGTTTTCAAAGATTTGTAAAATCTAAAAATCTATTCAACCCCCCATTCTAGATTTTTCCTAGAAGGTTGATTCAAGTTTTCTTCAATATACTCAACTAAGTGGGACCAACAAGTGGTATCAGAGCAGTGTTAAGCTGTTCTGATATTGATTTTAGGTCTTAAAAGGATTCTGAAATTATCTTTTGATTATCTTTTTCTTCTTTATTTCTCTAACCCTGCTACTAATTAGATTGTATAAGTTTTTGGATTCTTATCTCATCATGTCATCTGTTAAGAGTAAGAAATCAAGGAGTCTACCTGAATTCTCAATCGAAGAATATGATTACTGGAAATTCAGGATGGAAAATCATCTCAAAGCGATTTATGATAGAATGGAGGAGGTTCTTGAAGAGGGACCTATCAAATTTTATCATGGAGGAACCAGTGACGGTACTGCTGCTGCTGAAACCAGAGTCAGACAGGAGAAGAAAAATATAAATTATTTGATTATATTTGATTGTGATAAATTTAATGTAATAAAGCTTTAAAATTATTATTTTTAAAATTTTAAAGAATAAAAAAATTAATGTGGGTTGGCCCGCCTAAACCCGCGGCCCGCCAATAAGTGGGTTGGGTTGGAGGTTTTGCAGTCCGCCACATTTTTGGCTCGCCCCGCCCCGCCAAAAGACGGGCTTTTGTGGGTTTAGGCCCGCCCCGCCCCGTCAGCCCGTTTCGACGGCTCTACCCTTCACACCCCCCACCCCCAAACTCCCCTGCCCCCTCTAGCCCCCAATCGCCCACCCGCTTCAGCCCTCGCCCCAACCCCCAATCGCCCACTCTCTTCAGCCCTCGCCCCAACCCCCACCCCACCCCTCTTAGTCCCTAAGCTATGTTCTTTTGACAAATTTTTATATGAAATATTTCACGGATCCTAGATCCGTGAAATAATTCATATCCAGATTCAAATTAAGAAATTCGCGGATCATGGGCGGGGCGGGGCGGGTTTAATGGATATTTCCAAAAAAACTCGCGTAAGGGTAAAAAAAAAAATTCGCCCCCGCGTGCTCCAGGTGTGTTACTATTAGGTTAAACATGTGTTACTTTAACAATAATTATGTGTTACTATAAAACAAAAACTGCATATTTATCTAAAAATAATTATTCGAATGCAAAAATAAAAATGAAAAAATGGTCAAATAAATTTCTAATCTAATTATATGTGTGAATCAAATAAGTCTTTAATTTTCGACAACTTTATTATTATTAAAAGAGTGTGATTTTATTAAGATGATGACTTATTTGATCTCAATATTAAAGAGAAATGATTTTAATGTGTTAAGAAAAAAATCATGGGTCTATTTGATCTCCAAGTATAAGATTTTGGGGTAAATATGTATTATTGTAAGGGCAAATATGTGTATTAAACTCGTGCAAAGGTAAAAATAAATTTTTACTCTCAGGTTGTGATATTATTAGGTCAAACACATGTTACTGTATGAAGAAAAATATGTTATTAATGAACAAAACCAATATTTTATTCTTTTAAGGACTAGTAACACATAATTGTTCTTACAGTAACACATACTTTTGAAAAAAATATGTTACTATATGAATACAAACATGTTACTGTATAGTGAAAGATGTGTTACTATATGGAAAAAAAAAGTGTTACTATATGAACACAAACGTGTTACCCCATAGAGAAATATGTGTTACTATATGAAGAAATCAGAAACAGGGTAACAATTGCGATATTAATTCCAGTTTTTTAGAAGAACATGTAACTGATAACAGAGATGATCCAGACAACAATACACTTTAATTTGATAAACTTTGTTATTGTTATGATCAAATTTGTAGCAATTATTTGACAATTTTCAAAAAAATTCATCCATATCTTCTCCTTTTTTGTATCTCTACGTATTTCTATTCAATTTGATATATTCGTTGAATTCCGCTGTTGTTTTCATCGGGATTCTCTGTTGAATCGCCTCCTGATCGCCGCTGTCTTTGCGCTGTTGGTTTTCGTCGCGATTTCTGACCTAATTTGCGCAGAATATTTGTTTTGACCAGTTTTGGAGGGATGACCCGCGAGATTTGGCTCCTTCTGTTTTTAACGTGAATTGCACCGTGAATTATTTCACAGAAGACACACTCTGTTCTTTTTGGGATTTAGATGGGGTGGGAGAATTATATTAACTCTGAAATCCTAATATTTGAAATTCTTCATAAATACTAAAAATATGTGTTTTTTTGGGATTTAAGTAGGATGAGATTTTACTTTATGTCAAATTAATGTGTAAGAGTAGTTGATATTATATTAATATATTAAAAAGTAATGGTTTATAGGTATTTATATGTATGAATTGTATTGAAAAAAATTAATAATAGACTTATATGTATTTATAAGTATGAATTGAGTGTGAGATTTAAAAACTGAATTTCAAATCAACTTACATGGGACGGGGATCAAAAAGTCCTAGTTGCACACCCTCTTCAGCACCCGTTCACGCCATCTCCACCCCCGCCTCTAAGCTTTCAAATTGTGCCACCATCACTGCTTCCACCATCGTCTCTGCCGCCCATCACACTTCCAGATTCTCAATTTCACGAGGGTTTGTGATTTTTGAATTTTTTAAAAATTTGAAATTGGATCAATTTCATGATATTGGCAATTGATTTGCAGAACTCAATTTTGAGAAACTGGAGAAGTATATCATCAGGTGTGAGAAATCAAAATTCATTGAGAGGCAATGCTATTTCAAAAAAAAAAAAAAAATGTTGATTTAATATGCAATTAGATCTTTTTTTTAAAAAAATGAAATGACGTTGTTTCGGTTGCAGTCATGTAGACGTGCCACGTAAGAGACGGGCAAAGACATATCAGCACGTAAGCTATAATTGCAAAAAAATATTAACTTAAACTTTTTTTTACCAAAATTAAAAGTTTAGATTAAAAATGCAATTTTGAAAGAGGTGGTGATTTAATATGCAATTATATATATATATATATATATATATATATATTATTTAATTTTGAAATAGAATTAGAATTATGTTATCAATTGAGAAGTAACTTACTCAACTACTTGAGAATACGTATATGGTTTATACATTTGCCACCAACTCTAGGATAATTGTATTTAAGTAATTATTTTGGGCATGTTTGTCATATCATTTAATTATATAAAAAAAAATCTAATATATTGTGTATTTTATAATTTTACATTGTTCAAAATTTTATATTATATTTGAATTTTTATAAAAGAAAAAATATAGCTGGGGCCTAATTTAAAATTTAACTCAAGTCGTATAATCGGTAGGGTCGTTGCTACTTCGAATAGCAATTGCGGTTTCGCTTTGCATAGATTTTTAATGTTGTCAAAATCTTAGGTGCACCTGGTTCATCCTTTGAAATCGAATTGTTATCACTGTCATGTACAACTGTTATTATTATCATGTACAAAAACTATTTTACTGTCATGCATTAAGCTATCACAGGTCATTCAAAAGCTCTTATCACTCCTGTCAAAAAAAAAAAAAAAAACTCATGCTCAACTACTATTACTATCATACAAAGTTCACGTGAACTCTAAAACGGTTAGACTTCATGCAAGAATTACTTTACATGTATAATACAGTCCTTGTGTATTTCGTGTATGCCACACAAAATGTATGTTGCACAATTATCTGTTAAAGCATCCTTGTGTATTTTTCTTAGATCGTCGTAATTTATTCCATTTTTTAACGTCGATCAAATCAGATTTAGTAATTTAGAAAATATTTTATAATTTATCTAATCACGAGTTCTTTGATAATTTGAATAAATATGAAAGTATGATTTTTTGCAATATACTAGTATGTGTAGGTCACTTCTCATTTGCCATAAAAGGATAAGTGTCAAATAAGGATTAACATGGCAAAGTATTTTGAATAAATTTTATCGTAAAATATATTATAAAAATATCTGTTGTTTCATTAAAAAGTTATTAATTACTATTTTATTATAAAATATTAATTTTAAATAATATTTTTCCTTTATTAAAAGGTATAAATTATTTTACTAAAAAAATATTAATTATAAATCAATTAATTTTATGGCGAAATTCGACAATTAACACTTGAAAAAAAATGTACTTGCTCACCCACGTTCCCACTTGGCCCAAACCAATTAATAATATGTTTCCTAGAGATGACACATTTCATTAATTTGATATTTATTATGAACAACTACCCATACGAAATATTGTTTGAAATGAAAGAGCAGTACTCTAAGCTCTAGTACCACTGTGGTACATATACTATAATTAAATCACATGGAATCCAATATTCATTATTGTTTAGATATTTTTATATGTTAAAATTAATTGATAGACTTGTTAATTACCAAATAATTTGTGAAGGTTCACTGTCATAATTTAATCTAAGACAAATATTATTATATAGTCAAATGGGTCGCAAGACTATGTCAAAATTTACCCATAAATTTACATAAAAATAAAAGGTGTAGTGTTGTGTGAAACTGACTCATAAATTTTATTTCGCGAGACATGTCTACATTTCGTGAGAAAGATGAGAACAATAGTAAAAAGGGTAAAACTCTTGCAGTGTTCTCATTTGAGTTTGATGAAGCTATTATATCTATTTTCTAAGAAAAATGTTGAAAGATAACGGTGGAAAAAAACTTGTTTTTCCAAAAAAAAAGTTTGTCGTAGTAGGTCTCGATTTATTAGGTGGGCGTTGAATCGTTGATATATAATTAAACATAATTACGATAAAGCTCAAAAAACAAACAATAAAAAATTGTGTTAATTTTTGGGATTCATACTCTCGTTATTTTGTTTATGAGTTAACCGCGTCCTTTCCTATCTATCTTCCTCCTACTTCTCATCAGAGGCATAGGTTCGGATTCTGTTAAAACATTTTATCAACCAAATATAAGATGGCAAAGTCTGATGTGAATAAGGGTTCATGGTGAAATTTGATCATTTACTAAAGGTTGTTAGTTGTAATAACTGAACGGTATCATCTATATTACTAAAAAGTTTTAGTCGTGATAACTGAAAAATATTCATATATTGTTAAAGAGTATCAGTAGTGATAATTGAAAAGTATTACCTATATTATTAAAGAGTATCGGTCATCATAACGGAATATATTACATATATTAGTAAAGGACATTAATTAGGATAACTGAAAAGTAAATTGATATATTTTTTCAATATGGATCAAGTTTCACCGTAAAACATGGTTTACAGTAGACACACTCATATAAGATATATTGAATTAATAATTTAACATATCAAGATCAAATTTTACAAAATCAGAAATATACCTGAATCGGAAGTTGTTCCTTCTTCATAATTTTTTTTCCATTTCCTTAATTTTAAAACAAACGTCAAACAATCATTTTTTCTATTTTTAATTATGATAAAAAAACAAGAGTAACACTTGTGTGAACCGGGTGCATACGATGAACTCTATTTTATTTTCACTGTCATGCACATTCACTGTCACTATCATGGACATGCACTATTACTATCACGTATATACACTATTATAAGTAAATATGACAGTGATAACGCTTGTGCATGACAATGATAGTGAATGTGCATAACAGTGATAATAAAATAGAGTTCGTCGTATGCACCCGGTTCACAAAAGTTTTTGTCAAAAAACAAAGACAAATGTAAAACATTTTTAATCTTCTCATTTTTTTTTTTTTTTTACGAACATCTCGTTTCCCTACCGGCTATGTAACAAAGTTCAATTTTCAATTAACAAAAGTTAATTTTGATTGTCAAAAGCAAATATTATAAAAACCTGTACGTGAATTGGAGAATGTGCTATTTTCAAATGAATCTCGTCCTAAAGAACAAATGAAAAATACTAAAACAAATAACAACAAACAATCATTAAAAAAATAGCAAGGTCTCTTGTACACTCACTCCGTCCCAAACTCGTTGTGATATTTGCCAAAAAAATCTGTTCCGTGCTCGTTGCATCATTTCCTTAAATGGTAATATAATAACTTTTTCACTTTTATCTATCCCCTCAAACACTACAATATTGCATCAAATATCACTACTTTCCCCAAACTAACTCAATTTAATACTATTAAACAACTCTCTTATTAAAATTGAAAAAACTACCCTACCCCCTCAAAAAATAACTTATATTATTAAACAACTCTTACATTAAAACTTGTGTCAAACAGTAAATATCACAACGAGTATGGAATGAGTATGGAATGGAGGGAGTATAATATACAATACCTCCAATCTTTTCTTTTTTGTTGGAACAGCTCTCTTTCTCATAGAATATTCTTCTAATTATCAAAAAAAAAAAAAAAATTAAATTAGATTTAATAAATAGGATAACTATGGCAAAACTACCAAAAAATTTACCTGAATTTGAGGACGAACTTTGTTCATTTCGCTTACATTTCCTTTATGCTACATTTGGATGCTACATCTGGATGGAGTAATTTGAAATTAAGAGATTTGAGGATAATATATTATACATTTACAAATTAAAATAGAGAAAAACTAAATGAATGGATTTGGTTCACACAAATATTACTTATAAGTGGGAAAATTTCAAATACCCAACAAAATCTAGTCATTTGAAATCCTCTCAATTCTCCCACTTGTGCTTAATATTTGAGTGATTTGAAATTAAGGGATTTGAGGATAATATATTATACATTTACAAATTAAAATAGAGAAAAACTAAATGAATGGATTTGGTTCACACAAATATTACTTAGGGTCATTTACAATAAGGTAGAAAGACGTAAGCCTTATTACAATTAGGTGTAAAAAATTTGCACAAAAGCACAAATTTTTTTTTGCACAGAAGCACAAAAATTTGCACATTTACAACTGTTTGTAATTTTGCTAATTTTTTACACATATTTGTAATTTTCCCTATTACTTATAAGTGGGAGGATTCCAAATACCCAATTTCAAATACCCAACAAAATCTAGTCATTTAAAATTCTCTCACTTCTCCCACTTGTGCTTAATATTTGAATGAATCAAATCCATTCATTTAACTTTTTCTTATTCTAGTTTGTGTGAATGTATGATATTCTCAAATCCCTTGATTTCAAATCACTCTATCCAAATGTAGCCTAAAATAATTTTTGTTAATGCAACTGCAAATTTATTCAATTGTCTACCGGTTTTTTATTTTTTTCATACCTTTATCCTTTGCATTGATTACTGAATGGTATGTTGCAACGTAAAAAAAATTTAAAAGCATTCAAGAAACAAAAAACAGAAGTCTAAAGTTCAAATTTATTTGCACAATTGGAATATAAATTGATAAATTGCAAATAAATAATCGGTATATTGCAAACAAAATAACTATTGCAAAAAATATTTATAAATTGCAATACTGTATGAGTATATTGCAAAAAATATTATTAAATTGCCAAAAAAAATCTGAATGAACTTTTATTTATTTTTTTAGCCCTAAAAAAAATCTTGAAGATTATGATAATATTTGTAACATTTCAAAATACAAATGGATTCACAAAAAATAATAAAATAATAATAATAATAATAATAATAATAATAATAATAATAATAATAATAATAATAATAATAATTTGCATTGTTTTCTTCAATTTCATTCCTATGTTTCCTTCTACGTTTGGTCAGACCATCAGCATCATCGCTTTGAACTGGTTGCCTTTTGCCTTTTGACATGATTCATTCAGATTCGTGAATGACTTTACCTCAACGATCATTAGCAAAAAAAAAAAAAAAAAAAAAAAAAAAAAAGGAGATATGATTCAAAATAACCAAGTATGCATACTATAAGAAAGAAAACTGATTAATTGCACATTTGATCCTGTAGAAATTTTTCAATTTCACAGTTGGTCCCTATATTTGCAAATAGTCATTTTACATGCATATTTGGTCCTAACCGTTAACTAAGTTAATGGATTTCATTAAGTGCTGAAATTGTGGGACTAAAAGGGTAAACTTGCGGGATTAAAAGTGCAAAATTTTACGGCAAGTGTTATTTACTCGTTCAAAATCCATTAAATATTGACGGAATATTAGTATAGAACAAAATATGTATAAAAAATGACCATTAATTTAAAATCAAAAAATTTTTACGGGACCAAATATGTAATTATCCCGAAAGAAAATAGAAAACCATAAACAAAAAGTCGAAACCCCTAAAGTAAAAGAAATTTTCGTCAATAAATTTACTATTTAAAAATGAGATATGATTCAAAATAACCAAGCATGCATAGCTATAAGAAAGCAAACTTCTATTATCGGAACGAAGATATTGCACCTTTTTTAAATTTCAAGCAATAGAAAAAATATCAAGGACGAAACTGGAATCAGTCCACCGGAGAATTTTTTTCTTCACCGTAGATTAGCACCAAAATGGAATTTGGTCGTATATGGAACATTAACAAAATTACAAAATGTACCCAATGTCACAACAAAAAGACAAAAATATATATTGTTTAAAAATTGAAATGGTGGCAGGTAATGTGACGCTGGGCCGGTTAGCCACCCAGTGGATCACTCAATTATTTAAGATTATTTTAATGTAATTATTTATGTTAATAATTTTATTTATTATTTTAAATATTTCTAACATCTTTAAATATTATAAAATTTTGATCCATTATTTTTTTTTTATTGATTTAAATTATTTTTCAAACTCTCAAAATTTTCCACTTATATTATTTTTGTATTTATAATTTATTATTTCGCACATCTATTTATAGTTTGATTTATTTTTTTCAATTTCGCATTTCAAATCTTATAATTTTAATTTTGTTATTGCGTTAATAAATAATTTATTTTAAGTGTATGCTAATTTTTTGTCTATTATAATTACGAATTTAAAATGTTAAAAAATTTTTATATATTTTTATTTTACACATTAAAATATAACAAAATTTGACTATAGATAATATATATTTAAAAATAATAAAAAAATAATTATTTTAAGTTGGGTCGATATCATTGACAAAGTATGAAAAAATTAAAATTAGGTTGGATAGTAAAATGCGTATGGATGAGATATTTCTCCATATTAAAAAGTGGGGTTGAATGAGTGTGATAAATATAGTTTAAAAAAGAGGAAGGAGAGATGTCAGTCTTACCTCGGTTATGGAAAATCAGGGACGCTGCATTAGTTGTGGCAATCAAATCATACAGTACAGAGCAACAGTCAGGGTTGCTACAACAAATTAAAAGACAACGGTAAATTAGGGTTTCAGCTACCCTTTTATATCTAGTTGTAATTTTTAAAAGCTTGTAGTAAAATGTTATTTAGTCAAGGAATTTTGTATCTAGATGTAATGAACCCCCAAATTATTTTACTAAGCTCAATAACCCAAATCCACCGATTTAATGGTATCGGTCCATTTAATCTTGGACAGCCCAAGAGTGCTGCAGCCCAACTCAAAATTTTAAATTAATTTGGGCCTAAAATACCAACTAAATGGCCCAACAATATAATATGGCCTTAAGCCGACAAGACCAACCAATGGCCCATATGGCCCACATTTGGACAGGGCTCAAACCATACTTTTAGAGCCCGTTTACTTTGAGGGTTATTCAGGGATAATTCGGGATAAAAAATTACTTTATGCTTAAAATAATTTCTTATCTCGGGTTATCCATGGATAACCCTCAAAATAAACGGGCAACGATTCGACTATCTACACCTCAATTTTTATTAGATACTTGAAAGTATACAAAGTTAAAAATGATTGCATATATGAGTATCTAATAAAAATGACGGTAATGATAGTTGGGCCACATTTGAACACCACTCAATTATAAACACTATCATCATCATCCCAAAAAATTATTTGTCCTTTATCAAAAAAAATAAATTTTCTTCTGCACATCTCCCCTCTCCCTCTACACGTCGTCTCTTCTTCTTCCTCATCTTCTTCAAGCCACCCTCTTCTTCTACCACCCCGCCTCTCTTTCCCACTCTACCACCCCACCCCCTTCCTCTTGTTCCCCGACCATCAATCCTACTTCCTCTCCCTTTCCATATTTTTCTTTATCGTTCAAAAATCTGCTACACAGATTTTTCTTTTTTTTTCTCCTTCATTTTTTCCTTTTTTTTTTGTTAATAGATGTGGTTCAATTTCTTGTTTTTTTTATAGAAAAAAAATTAAATTTGTATTAGTTTTTGTGTTTCAATTTTTTTAATTTTTTTTCGAAATCTTTTTCCAAAATATTGGATTTTTACGACTTAGCATATTTTTTTGTTAATTTTTTTCAAATTTTTGGCTTTGTTTGATTTTATTTTTTTAAATATTACTCCCTCCGTCTTATATAAGTTTTCATAGGAGAAAGTGCACACACTTTAAAAAGAAGAGTAATTATAGGTGTTTTGAAGGGTAATTTTATAAACTTTTATGTATAAAGTATAAAATTTATTAGGTTGTGTATATAGGTGATTCAAAAGTAATGACATGTTGTGTAAATTAGAGAAAATTGTGAGGGTGGAGTCTATAAAGAATTTTTCATTTTAAGGGTGTGAAGCTTATAGTGGGACGGACGAAAAAAGAAAGTGTGAAAGATTTTGTGAGATGGAATGAGTAGTTTTTTTACGATTTGTTTTCGTAATACCATGAATTTTTTCGAATGATTTTGATGCGTAAAAACTGACCTGGGCCCATTTCCCCACCTAGGTTCCACGTGGGCAAAGCCTTTACGCAGCAGAATTCCTAGCTCTTCTCGAACGTACCTGCAAAGAACACGCCGGAGGGTTCTCCGGAGTAGGCACTCCGACGCTCAAGTCAGATCACCGGAAAACACTCAAGAAGGTACGTAGGAAGTAGCTAAGAAAGAGTGATAGTTAATCGATACCGTTACCTCCCTTCTGAGAGTGTTATTTATACGTACTTGTAGAGTAATAACCGTCATCATGGTTTCAGGGTATTATCCCGCACGTTCTCTCATGCTGTCGTGCGTGGATATCTTTTCTCTAAAAAAATCTGATTGTGCCTACGTTTTTTCCTCCCTGGACGGAGGTTGGACCCAGTCAATGAAGAATATGGGAGATAGTCCTTGACTTGGGCCTTAATTATCTCAACTGCTCATTATCTCTCCTATTTC
>CM061055.1:23974917-24017078 GCA_030762865.1 Paraleonurus japonicus | reverse complement strand
TTTAGAAGTACTTAAAAAAATTTAACAAAAATTTTTAACTCGAGATATAAAAATTTCTCGAGATGATTTATACTTAAAAAAAAATTTTAACTACGAGATATAAAATTTCTCGGATGATTTATACTTAGAAAAAAATTTTAAAAAAATTTCTAAGAAACTAATACACAAAATTCACATAAGTCCGAATATATTCATTCACGTAAATTTCTGATTACAAAATAAGAGAACTGATAGAAAATAAAAGATAAGGAAAGAAAAATCTGTTCTATCGATTCCCCATCGGTCGGCCTACTGGAATGTTTAGCTTGGTGAAAATCCTTGCTCTAAGCTGTTTCAGATCATTCTCATCGTGAGCTCGGATTCCTTTCGCTTTGGCCACAACTTTCGACCCATTCCAGATCGGGAGAACCATCTTCTTTAAGCTTGGGGGTGACTGCTTTCATAGGTGGTGCGATCGGATCGCGATTGAACACATTATGTGCCTCATCGAGCAGCTTCCCATAAAGATCTGCGTCCCTCCTTCTCCATCCATTCATGCCGGTAGATGTCTTCGTTGTTTGCTCCAGATGGTGATGCCTTCAAGATGTACCAGTAATACATCCATTTGGCATCCGGGCTTGCTTTTATACTCATTTGGTGTATTTCCCGATACCATCTTTGGAGGAATTTTGTGGTGCGATGGACAGGGCGGAAGTCCGCTTCATTTGCAGCTTTGGATACCCACTTCCGAGTATCCCTGTCCCACTTCATTTCAGCCTTCCCCATCTTCTTCAGCCTCTTCTTTTCTCTCTTTTCAAACATCTCCTTCTCAGCACTGATTCTTCTGATCTGCTCAGCTGATAAGTTGGAGAAGTCTGGTTCCTTTCTCTTGCGCTCGGCTGATCTGGGGCTGATCATCTGCTCGGCTGATGGAGTCTTCTCAGCTGCTGCTGCTGCTGCTTTCCCTTTACCTTTGCCCTTGGGCTCCGGTTCCTCAGATTCTTTCATGCGAGCCAGCAGCTTCTCTGTTTTCTCTTCTTCCTCCTTCTTTCTCTTCTCCTCATCCTCTCGGATGGCCTCTTCAATCTGGGTTACCCTCAGTTGCAAGGCAGCCAACTAAATGCGATTTGATTTTAATTTCCACCTTGGCTGCCTCCAACTCACCGTGTATCCGCCTTTGTATCAAGCTTATCGGTTATTGACATGACACCAGTGTGAGGGTTTCAATCTGCTCTCAGCACCTTCCCCCTTTTAACTTCATCCTTGAGGGATGAAGTCGGGCCTCTATCATTTGCACAACGTAAATGCGAAGTAGTTCGATCAGATGTGAGTGTTGAGACCACGACTTCGTTGTCAGCTGCTGTCTTCTCTTTCAGTGCCTTGACCTCTTCTTCAAGCGCACTCAGTCTGGATCCAACAAAGAAGGTCTTTGAGATTGGCTGATAAGTTTCGGTCATGTTGACCTCAAGAATCTGCATGTTGGCGAGCATAGTGTCTGTGGATCGCTCGAATCACCTTTCGTGTTTTCTTCTCCATCATCCTCTCGAACTTGGGAAATGATTTTCTTTGTGGAGTTGTTCAAATGCAGAGGAGATGACAAGAGGTAGTCTTTCCTCTTCCTCTGATTCAGACGAGGAAGAGGTGGTGGGAGAAGTTGGACTAGGGGAGCTCATGGGAATATCCCCAAAGATATTTGAGGTATCCACATGAGGTTCGGCTGGGATAGATGAGGTGGGGGTGTCTGATGGTGGGGGTGGGATTTCTGGTGGGGGAGATGATGGTAAAGGTGGAATTTGTGAAGTGGTAGGTGGAGAAGATTGGAGTGATTGGAGTAAGATGAGTTGGGGTTGAGAAGTTGTGGGTAAGGCTGGTGGAGATATGGAGATGGGGGTTGGGGAGAATACTGGTCCAGATAAGAAGGACAGCATATGAGATGGGGATGGTGGAGGAGATGAAGTTTGGATTTGGGGGAGAGAAGATGGGGTTGGACTTTGGATAATTTCGGGAGTAGGCTGTTTCAGAGGCTCTGAGGTGCCAGCCTGGGACACCTCTTCATTGCCAGTTTGGGTTGGAGATGGGGAGGGGGAGAAATGTACCTGACCTCGGTGGGGGAGGGTCCCTTCGGGCGATTTTCTGGACCTCCTCCCATTTGGACCACCCGAGCTGCAATCTGCAGCGTGGATACTTTCTCAGGAAGAAGAGTTGGCTGATCTGCAGATGATCCTCCCAACTCGGAGGTTTTCACCAACCTTCGTCTCCTTGGTGCCTTCTCCTTCAGCTTCATCGGCTGTTCAGCCTCAGCTGAGCTCACAGTCGGCAGCTCCGCCTCCCAACATCTTCCTCCTCCTCCTCCTCAGCTTCTTCTTTCAGCTGGAGCTTGAGCTCCAACCTCGGCTCCACCCTCTCGGAATCATTTGGAGCCCGAGTGGCTCATCTTTGGTCAGAAGCCCCTTCTGCTTCGTGTACGATCGGACCCCGTCTGACCAATTTATCTCAGCTGACAACAAGTCCTCCATAATCACAGTCACTTTGTTAAAAAGACTAGTGATTGACTTCGCCTGCCATTTCCCATTTACTACCTCCAGACGCTTCCTTTCCGTCTCCAGCTTCTCCGAAGAAGACCCAGCCCAATTGGCCGAACCCCATCCAAGATAGTTCTCATTACGCAGTGCAGGTCTGGTCAGCCCATCGTGGGAGCTCTGTTCTCCCAATATCACCTTCGTGACAATGGTCATCAGAAGGCGATATCATCGTCGGAGCATTCTCTTCTTCAACTCCGATCGGCGATCCTTCATAGAATTTCGGGCAATCATCTCAAATGATTCTACCCATTCATCAGATTTGTAGGTGAGGGGGTTCACACCCTCACTGCTCGTATCAAAAATCCTGGCCACCTCCGCCGGAGAAACAGTCAAGACCTCTCCATACACCCTGGTTCTGAAAACTCCATGTTCATATGTCCCATTGACATAGAACTCCAGCCCTCTCATATCCAATGTCTTATTGGAAGGGGATTTCTTGGAGCAAAACGTCCTCAATCCAGCCCTTTCCAATAAGGATAAAATTTCCCTGGATTCTACGTCGGTTGTGGTGTCGAAGTCGACATACATCTCAGACTTCACCTTCTTTGCGTAGGTTTCATTTTGTACATCCACCATTGTTGATGTTACTCCTCTTACAGAAATACTCATATACAGATTTTAGAGAGAGTTTGAGAAAACTTGCAGAGAGAGTTTTGAAAAGTTTCGAAAGTGAAAAGAATGAATTTGGAGAAGAAGATGTATTTATAGGGGAATAGATTGGAAAGAGAAACCGCCATTTTTGAAAACTTGAATCAATCTTAGCCATTTATTCAAAAAGTTTTTCTTGAGTATTAATCAACGGTTAAAAACTAAGATAAGCGATTAGGATTCAGCGCGTGAATCGTAATCGCCTTTGGAATGCGTAAATAGTTACTTTATAGACTATTGATTTGTGAGATGTAGGTTACTTTATGCAGAGAAGTAAGTATACTTGACGTCGCCGCCTAGGGTTACCTTACTTCGCCTAAGGGTTTGTAAATCGGATGAGTTTGAAAAAGCAGACTAGTTTTAAAAACAGATGGGTTTAGAAAGTCATCTCGATAAAGTAACATCGTCGATCTTGAAAACCAACAGTTTAGATGTAACTTTTTAGCAATTTCAAAACAAGTTTAAACAAAACAGACTCAGATTTACTTTTCTAAAAAAAATTTATTAAGAAACAAAAGAAATAGAATAAAGGAGTTTGAATAAAAGAATGAAACAGTGTTATCTGTGACCTGTTCCTGCAAAGACATAAACTCAAAAGAAACCATCAGAAGCTTAAGATAAATCAGATAGGATGTAAATAGTCATCTGATTTTCTCAGGAGATTCAGCTGACTATTGTGTCCTTGTCTGATTTACTCAATGTCAGACAAGTAATTATCAATTCAGATAAGGTCAATATGACTAATCCTTGATTCTTGATTCCTAAAAGGAGATCAATGATATCAGCTACCTGATTGTCCTTTGACACATATCTAGTCTGATAATTCTTTCTAGACATTTTAAAGAAAAAAAAAGATAAGAAATAAGGAAACAGATGCACACAAATTAGAAACCAGCTAAAGATGCATCAAGTAATCCTAATTCTAAGCACATTTCTTTAAACCTAGATTCAGCTAATGGTTTTGTAAGAATGTCAGCTCTTTGTGATTCAGTGGCAATTTTCTCAATTCTAATGTCATTCTTTTCAACATGATCCCTAATGAAATGATGCCTAATATCTATATGCTTACATCTAGAATGTAGAACAGGATTGTAAGTCATTGCTATTGCACTATTACTATCAGTAAATAGGAAGCAATTTGATGTTTGAATATTATAATCTCTAAGTTGTTGACTAATCCAGGAGGAGTTGAGAGCAACAACTTCCGGCTGCCATGTATTGGCTTGGTTGTGGAGGTGGCAACGGATGTCTGTTTCTTAGATAACCAAGAGATTAATTTGTTGCCTAAGAATTTACAAGTTCCGGAAGTGGATTTTCTATCAATCTTACATCCTCCAAAGTCTGAATCGAATAACCTGTCGTCACTCAAAGTTGTCATCATTTGGGTACCATAACCCTACTTGCAAGGTTCCTTTGAGATATCTAAGAATTTTCTTAGTCGAGTCTCAGATGAGTTTTCTTGGGATTAGGCTGGAATCTTGCACATACCCCAACCGCAAAAGCTATATGTACGGTCTACTTGCGGTGAGATAGAGAAGAGATCCAATCAGTCCACGATACTCCGTTGCATCGGTGGATATCCCCGCTCATCTGAATCCATTGAGAAGTTAGTTGCCATATGTATTTTAACTTCTCTGCTAGTTGTCATTCCAAATTTCTCAATCAGATCCTTAGCATACTTAGGCTGATGTATAAATATACCCTTACTCATCTGTTTAATCTGTAAGCCTAGAAAGTATGTTAATTCTCCCATCATTGACATTTCAAACCTGTTTTTCATGAGAATGCTAAACTCTTCACATAATTTCAGATTAGGAGAACCAAAAATTATGTCATCTACATAAATTTGAACTAGTAAGATGTTGCCATCTACTTCCTTTCTAAACAAAGTTCTATCAATCTTACCTTTAGAAAAACCATTTGATGTCAAGAAATCAGATAGAGTATCATACCAAGCTCTGGGAGCTTGTTTCAGTCCATATAGAGCTTTGTTGAGTTTATAGACCTTGTTATTGGTCTTAAACCCAGGAGGTTGCTCTACATAGACCTCCTCAAGTAACACACCATTAAGAAAAACAGACTTAACATCCATTTGAAAGACTTTGAAAGACTTATATGCAGCAAATGCCAAGAACAATCTTATTGCCTCTAATCTGGCAACTGGAGCATAGGTTTCATCATAGTCTATTCCCTCAGACTGTGAATAACCTTGTGCAACCAGTCTTGCCTTATTTCGAACAATAATATTGTTCTCATCTGTTTTATTTTTAAACACCCATTTGGTGCCTATAATCTTTCTGTGTAAGGGTCTTTCCACTAGATCCCATACATTTTGCCTTTCAAAGCGATGCAGTTCTTCTGCATGGCTATTATCCGGTTTGGAGTCGATAGTGCTTCCTCAATAGACTTGGGTTCAAGAAGTGACACATAACAATGAAAAGACTTTGAGTCTAGCATCATTCGTGTAATCCGCACACTTCTAGATGGGTCTCCTATAATCTGATCGGATGGATGATAACTTCTCATCCTTTTGCCTATATGAGGAGAAGGATCCTCATCTTGAGTCTCGATCGGCAACTCCTCGACTCAACCTCGGTGACGTTCCCCCTTCATCGGCTAATCCTTGCTAATCGGTGATGTCAAAGGTGTCGACTGAAGGAGTGCGATCGAAGTTGTCTTCGATTATCGGATGGGGATTCTTCTTCATCGATTCTGAATCAAGACTAGCGCAGATAGACGGTTCTATGTTTAGTCTTGGATAATTCAATTTTATCTAGATTTTCAGAAATTTGATTCACTTTATCTGAGAAGGAATACAGCTCATCAAAAACAACATGAGGAGTTTCCTCCACACAAAGGGTTGTCTTGTTAAAAACTCTAAATGCCTTTGAAGTATTAGAATATCCCAAGAATATTCCATCAGCTCTTTAGTATCAAAAGTTCTTAACTTAGATTTCCCATTGTTATGGATGAAACACTTACAACCAAAAGCTTTGAAGTATGAGATCCTTGGAATCTTACCCTTCCAAATCTCATAAGGAGTCTTACCCTTGTCTTAGACAACTAAGCACCTGTTCTGGGTATAGCAAGCTGTGTTGATGGCTTCTGCCCAGAACCTATGAGGGGTATTATACTCAGCCAACATGCTCCTGGCTGCTTCCTTCAAAGTTCTATTCCTTCTTTCAACCACTCCATTTTGTTGAGGAGTTCTTGCTGAAGATGTCTCATGAATAATTCCACACTCATTGAAAAAATTAGATAAACAAGAATTCAAAAATTCTGTGCCCTTATCACTCCTTATTTTAATAATATTAACACCTTTCTCATTCTGAATCTGTCTGAACAGATCAGGAATCTTATTCATAGTCTCATTTTTCTTGAAAAGAAATATAACCCAAGTGTATCTAGAAAAGTCATCTACTACAACAAGAGTATATTTCCTTCCACTGAAACTGAGAGGTGTAACAGGTCCAAACAGATCCAGATGAAGGAGTTGCAACACTCTTTCAGATGAGGAGGAGTTAATACTCTTAAACGAGTGTCTAGGTTGTTTACCTTTTTGACAAGCATCACATTTAAGATCAGTGGATAAAATTTTTTCAGGTAATCCCTTGACAAGGTTCTTCTTAGCCAGCTTACTAAGGGTCTTGAAATTCAGATGACTAAGCCTTTTGTGCCATAGCCAGCTGAGATCTTCTCCACCCTTAGCTATCAGACAAGTATCTTTGGGACAACTATTAAAGTTGGCCACATAGATATTACCATGTCTAAAGCCAGTTAATAGTACCTTATCTGAGGAATTATCCAAAATATCACATTTATCCCTTGAGAATTTTACAAGAAAACCTTTATCACAAAGCTGAGAAACAGATAGCAGATTATGTTTCAAACCTTCAACAAAATATACCTCAGATACCTGAATATCCTTGATAATCAAAGTACCTACACCTTTAGTCTGACCACAATTATTATCACCAAATAAAACTCTTGGACCATCAATGCTTTGAAAATTTGATAATAGCTTCTTATTATGGGTCATATGTTGTGAACAGCCACTATCAATGTACCATATTGAAGCTAAGATCTCTTCCTTGAGTGATGATCCCTGTGAATCCTGTAAAACAGATTAGTTTTGAGGTACCCTAGTGATCTTGGGTCCTTTTGGGTCAAGAATCACTTTAGGAATCCAAATAAACATCTCATCTGCAGACAATAAATCGACTCGATTTTCTACCAAATCTGTCTACAATTATATCATTTTTGAATGACAACTTGTTGTATTCAGATTGAGTAATTTTCTAAACTTAGGAAATGTAGGATAGCATTTGCTCCTTCCATCAAAAGAATTATAATAAGAAAATCTTCTTATTTTGGTTCTTGGATTCCTTCTAGTCTCGATAGGGATTCTTCATTTGAATTCTTGGTTTTGATGGAAGATGTAGTTCTTATACGACTAGTTGGTTTCCATGGACCAATTTTAATATCTTTTGATTGAACATATGCTTTCACAAATTTCCTAGGTTTTTGAACATCTGATTTATTGTTCCTATCATAACCAAGTCCTGTCTTACCATGAGATTTTTTAGAAGTATTAAAAATATGATCTATTACTGATTGTGAATTATTAAGCTGACTAATTTTGAAGACAAGCTTCTCATTGTCTTTCTTAATTAATTCATTTTCAGCACAAACTACTTCAAATTTATCTTTTAAGGTTTTCAATTCATTTTCTAACCTTTCAGGTAAGCTGGCTGATGTACTAGCTTCAGTCTGAAGAAAACATTCTCCCTTGAATGTTTCCTCAGTCTCTAAGCTGTTCATCACCTGCTTGCCTTTATTTAGAATTTGAATCTGATCCTTTAAAAACAAATTCTCTGTCTCCAGCTGTTTATAAGCAGCTAAAGATGTCTTTAAATCTCTCAATAACTCATGAATAACAGTTTGGTCATGATCAGATGCAGACTGACAAGAATCATTATCTGAAGATGAATAGTAGATTACCTCATTAGCCATGAGATAGATCTCATCATCTCGATCCAAAATCGATGAGGATGATGAAGATGATGATGATTTCTTTGGCTCTTTTTCTTCAGCCAACAAAGCTCTTTGATCGCAAATCTCTCTGTCTCTTTTCTTTCTCTTTTCTTCCCTTTCTTTAGGAGTCGATTGAGGACAGTCATAGCTGAAATGGCCTGGCTTGTTGCATGTATAGCAAATGTCACTCCTATCTCGATCTGGGATGGAAGGATTTCTTATGACAGTGATCGTATCTTCTTGTCTCGACTCTTGTTTTTGTCATCATCGAAGATTTATCCACCTTCCTATCGATCTCGGATCTTTGTTTATCTCTACCGCAAATCTCAATTTATTTCTCTTATACTTCATTCTCAATTTATCATACCTTTTTGTAAGTAAAGTCATCTGCTCTTTCGAGGAGATAGATCGGCTCCTCTGAGACTCTGTTGACACCTTGTCTTCTTTTCTTGACAAAGGCAACAGATTTGGATGAGGTGCTTGACTCCATCTCATCTTCCTCATCTTCTATCTGGATATCATACTCTAAAGCTTTAAGATGAGAAAATAAAGTATGGTGAGTAATAGAAGATAAATCTTGAGTTGCTTTAAGGATATTGGATTTTTCCCTCCATCTCTTGGTTAATGATCTCAGAATCTTGTTATTAATCTCCTTCTCTGAATAATTCTTTCCAAGGTCAGCTGCTTTGTTGAGAAGATTGGTCAACCTCACATCAAATCGATCCACGAGACTCATTTTCTTTCATCTTGAATGTTTCAAATGTATGCACTTCGACTGTAGCTTGTTTTCCTTAACTTGATCAGATCCTTCACAAACATTAGCTAAAGTTTGCCACATTTCTTTGGCTGTTTTACATCTCTTAACCTTCTCTATCCAATCTTTACTCAGAGTCTCAATGATTTCTGTTCTAGCTACTTGGTCAAGATTGTGGACCTTTCTTTCATCATTAGTCAATTCAGAACTCTTCTTTTCTTGTCTAATTCTTGATTCAGCTGACTCTTCTCCTGTGCTGGTGCCTCCATGATAAAACTTTATAGGACCTTCCTCAAGGACCTCTTCCATTCTATCATGAATGGCCTTCAGATGATTTTCCATCCTAAATTTCCAATAATCATAATCTTCAATTGAAAATTCAGGAAGATTCCTAGACTTTTTACTTTTACCTGATGACATGATGAAACAAAGACAAAATACTCCACAAAAGCTTATTAGTAGCTCTGTTAGAAATGAAAGAAAATGAAGAAAATCAAGATAATTCCAGAATCTTGTTCAAGACCTAAAATCAATATCAGAACAGCTTAACACTGCTCTGATACCACTTGTTGGTCCGGGAAAGTTGAGTTGATTAAAAACCTTGAGTTAGCTTTCTAGAATAAAATCTTGAAAGGGGGGGGGGGTTTGAATAGATTTTGTAGATTTTTCAAAACTTCCAAAATCAATTCAAAATATCAGATTAAACACAGCGGAATATAATTGGATTCTCAACTTTTTATAAGATCAAAAGAAAGGTTGATATTCAGATTTTAGTTAAGATTCTGAACTTTAATCTTGAAGTAACACAATTGTAAATCAAACAGAAACTAAAGAAAGCAAGAAATAACACCAGGATTTATAGTGGTTCGGATTTTAATAATCCTACATCCACTCTCCTTCTTCAATCTGAAGAAGGGACTCTGCTTACTGCTTACTTTCTTACTTCCAGCTTACAACTTACAACTTGTACAAATCTTCAAATCTTTAATCTCCTAAACCCTTCTTCTAGAAATCTAACTACTACAGTGAATATTGGATTTTGAAGATTACAAGAAAAGTGTTCTAAAAACACTTAGAACTTTTTGGAAACTCACTAGAAATACTTGTGAAAAGATTGTGATTGAAATCTGAGTAATGAATAGAGTGTAAAATCAAATATGCATAAGTGTTCTATATCTCAAAAATGAAAAATCTAGACCTATTTATAAGTCTGGAAAGACAGTTAGTTTGTTAGTTAGTTCTAACAAACTTGAAACTGCTTAACAAACTTAAACTTATAAACTGCTCTAGGCCTCAGCTGATTCTTCATACTCATCTGCAGCTGACTTGGTGAAAACTCGCCTATCTTATTCTACTCGGCTTATCTTGACCTTGTCTGAACTATTACAGTGTGTATTGGATTTTGAAGATTACAAGAAAAGTGTTCTAAAAACACTTAGAACTTTTTGGAAACTCACTAGAAATACTTGTGAAAAGATTGTGATTGAAATCTGAGTAATGAATAGAGTGTAAAATCAAATATGCATAAGTGTTCTATATCTCAAAAATGAAAAATCTAGACCTATTTATAAGTCTGGAAAGACAGTTAGTTTGTTAGTTAGTTCTAACAAACTTGAAACTGCTTAACAAACTTAAACTTATAAACTGCTCTAGGCCTCAGCTGATTCTTCATACTCATCTGCAGCTGACTTGGTGAAAACTCGCCTTTCTTATTCTACTCGGCTTATCTTGACCTTGTCTGAGCTCTTCATATTTGTCTCCTGCAGATGACTAGACTTGAGCTTGTCTTCAGATGACTAGCATAATATCAGACCTCAGCTGACTAGCTTATTGCATGACCCCGTCTGATCAGCTTATATCCTCAGCTGTTCTTTAGGTTGGCTGATCAGTCTGATCTGCTCTTTAACTCATCAAAACCTCTTGATCCAACAAAAGAAGTTGAAACTCACTTCTCAGCTCTTCCTTCCCACAGACTAACTTGGGCCCGTTTCCCCACCTGGGTTCACGTGGGTAAAGCCTTTACGCACTAAGATCCTTAGCTTCCCTCGAACAAACGTACCTGCAAAACACACTGGAGGGTTCTCCGGCGTAGGCACTCCGACGCTCAAGTCAGATCACCGGAGAAAACTCAAGGAAGTACGTATAGAGTAGCTAAGTAAGAGTGATAGTTGATTGATATATTTACCTCCCTTCTGGGTGTGTTATTTATACGTACGTTAAGAGTGATAACCGTCATCACGGTTTCAGGGCATTATCCCGCACGTTTTCTCATGATGTCGTGCGTGTATATCTTTTCTCTCAAGAAATCTGATGGTGCCTACGCTTTTCCCCCCTGGACGGAGGTTGGACCCAGTCAATGAAGGAATATAGGAGATATTCCTTGACTTGGGCCTCAATTATTTCAACTGCTCGTTACCTCTCACGTTTCTCAGTCTTATCAGATAAGTAACCGCTATGGGCTTGGTCAAATACCCGTGTGCTCTTTAAATCTCGCCTGGGCCTCTCGGCCCACCTGCAGCTAGGTTTGGGCCTCGCGGCCCACCTGTAGTCGGGTTTGGGCTGTTGGTCCCGAAATGTTGAGTTGATTAAAAACCTTAAGTTAGCCTTAGCAAAATCTAGAAAGGGAGTTTTGAATAGATTTTGTAGATTTTTCAAAATCGATTCAGAGAAACAGATTAACACGGCGGAATATAATTGTGAAACTCAACTTCAACAAGATCAAAAGCAACTGATATTATAAGTTTAACTTTAATCCTTAAATTAATCTGTAAATGATAAGCTAGGAAAATGAAAAGAAACAAATAAGTAAATCAAAGCGATTAAGAACACAGGATTTATAGTGGTTCGGATTATAATAATCCTACATCCACTCTCCTTCTACAATCTCGAAGAAGGGCCTCCACTTACTTACTTTCTTCCTTCTCGCTTACTTACAATCTTGAATCTTCAGCCTTACAATGAATTCTTCCTAATTTATGGATATCTATGGCTTGAAGATCTAATGTGAAAAGTGTTCTATAAACACTACTTGAAAACAATATATGTGGCTCGTGAATACAAATTGTATATTGAAGAGTGCAAAGTATCAAAAAGTTAATTCTAAAGTAATTACTATCCCTATTTATAGAGAACTTTATTTGGTTGTTGTAACTTCCTTGAATTCTGTTTTGATCAGTTATAACAATATAACTGAATCTTGTAACTTCCTCTTGATTAGTTGAAACTGCTTCTTGAAACATGTATAAAAATCTTCTAACACATCATCATCTGATACTTGCTTCACCTTGTCCTCGTCTTCATTCTTTGTCTTGGATAATTATTTATAGTATTGCATGTCAAGAGTCTTCTATGTATTGTCTTTGTCTGATATCTTGACCTCGTCTGATTTCCTCTCCCATCTGAGATTTGTCCTTGTCTGATGTCTTGACCTAGTCTGACTATTTATACTTAGTTTTATTTCTGAATCTTTACTTCAGCTGTCTATACAAAGTACTCAGCTGGTCATCCTATATTACACTTTTTAACACATCAAAACTAAATACAACTTTTTCTTTGCCTAACAATTTCCCCCTTTTTGATGATGTTAAAACACAGCTCAAGAAAAGAGAAAAAATGTTAGTATTTTTCAAGAGAAAAACATGTTGCAAAGTAAACAACTAAGTCACGCAGATAATCAGAACAATGGATTCAATAATCAGATGATCAGAGTTATATATTTAATAAACACATTATCAGTAACATAGTCAATCAAGTCAAAGTCAAATACTACGAGGTCAACATAGACAAGATTTGAAGATTTCAGAAGATTTGGTGTTATAAGAAAGTTACTTATCCCAAGAGTTAGTTAATGAAATAATGAAAACAAGTTAGTTAAACAACCAAATTTTGTGAAAGTAGTTCAAAAGATGTATTTCACAGATATTCACATAACTTGCACCTTTTCCACATTTTTATCTTTCACAACAAACAATCAGAGGAGTAAAAAGAGAGACTTAATCGTACCACCTGTCTTCTTCTGGAATTGTCATCCAGTCAAAGACACGATTCTTCAAGCTTAATGTCTCCCCGCCTTCAGCTAGATCTGCCACCGTCTCAGCTTGGATCAGCATCTGCTTCATCTTTTCTCTATCTAGATGGCCATCTTGCGTCAGTGGAGCAGACATGGTTGCATAAGGTGGTGCGACTATGTCAACATTGAATTCTGAGTCTCCGAGGTCGATCAAGTACTGATAGAAGTTTGGATCTTTTGCCTCCAACCATTCGTGAAAAGCAATGTTCTCGTCTGTGCCCCAAGAAATCTTCTTGCAGACATGAAAAAGGAAAATCCATTCCCCTTCATAAGCTCTCCATTTAGCCTGTTGATCCATGGGAAGGATTTCCTTGGGCACAGCCTCTGTTCGGTGGAATGGGCGAAAGACCTCTTCACCTTCTTTGTTTTTCGATCTTTGAACCCACCTCTTCCCAGCTACTTTTTCTTGCTCCCTCCTCCTCTTAGCTTCTCTCCTTTTATACTTCTCTTTCTCTTCCCTCCTCCTCTTAAGCACTCTTGCCTCTTCTTCTGTCTCAGACTGGGTCTTCTGAACTTGGCTTGAAGCCTTAGCTTTCCCAGCTGCTTTAGATGAGGATGGGGGAGATTTGATAGTCAGGACTGGAGCAGGATCAGTAGTGGGTGGAAGTTCGGGTTCAGGCTCAGACTCAGTGGATACAGCTGCTCTTCTTTTCAGTCTTCTCAAGGCTCTCTGAGACTTCTCCTCAGCTGCCTTCTTCTTCTCTTCCTCGGCTTTCAACAGCTCTTCCGACAACTCATCTATTCTCAGATTCAGTGCCATCAGCTGATCATCCTGCAGCTCAACTCTTTTCTTGAGCTCACTATCTTCCCCCTTTTTAGCATCAGCAAAACGGGTATTGCAGATAGTGGCTACTTGATTTATTTGACCAATGAGCTCCTCCCTTACAAATCCAGTTTTCTGATCAAGCTGTTCCAGGCGCTTTTTGTGAGCTGTCTCAGTTCGTCTGAACTCATCCTCCATGAACTGTTTCAGGATGTTTGTCTGTCTGTCCTTCTCCATAGCTAGCTGCATTTTTAGCACTTGAGAGAATGAAGCCTCCTTTGCTTTCCAAGCTTCTTTCACCTGGTCTTCAACACTATCACTAATTTGGCGATATGCATCTCGAACATATTGTTTGACCCAGGCGTCTTGGTTGTTCATTTCCTCAGCCACCTTCTGCTTCAATTTGGCCATATTCTCTTCATGTCTGATTCCGGAGAAATATAGATCAATTTTGGTCTTTTCATGAACAGCTGCTTCTATATTCTCCTTTATTGCAGAGGTTATGACATTTGGGACCAGCTGGAAGGCATTCAGACAGGCATTCTTCAGATTTTGTACTTCGGCCTTCAATGCTTCCACATTGGATACAGACGCAGATGTGGTGGGCAAGCTCTTCTCCTCAGAGGGAGGAAATATAGTTAAATCTATTTCCTCGATTTCAACTTCAGTTTGTACAGCAGCTGGAGGGGAATCTGCCAGATGAGTTAATGTAGATGGCATATCAATTTCCACCTCAGTTGTTTCTTGTTCACCAATCTGCTCTGTTTGTGCCTCCTCAGCTGTATCCATCTCAGCTGGCTCATCGGCAGCTCCACCAGTTTGCTCTTCCTCTAACCTTTCCTCCTCAACCACAGCCTCTTCCTTTTTCTGTTCCTCCTCCTTTTCAGCTGCTTTTTCCACCTCTTCTGGGGTCTCATCTCCAAGATATACCCTTTGAAGAATATAATCAACAAATGTACTTTCGGTTAGGATATCTTGGAATGACTTAAGCTTTGCCTTCTTAAGGACTTCTTTCTCCCAGATGGCTAGGTTGTTGCCTCCTGCTTCCGCTATCAAAATAGTTGTCTCTTCAAAGGAACCCAGCCTGAGTCTTCTTAACAGATAGACATCAATCAGCTCCTTCAATAGCTCAGACTCGTCCTTAAGAGTGGATTCTTGTCTTAGGATAAATTTCTTCCCAAGAATCCGTAGAGAGGTTTTAGTTGGACCCATTTCCCCAGATGGGTTGGGTAGATTTAAGTATAGTTCAGGTTCTGATGAGGTTGATGGTAGGAAGGAGAATGGGTCGAATAAGGGTTGGGCTTGTGGACTTATGGGAGTGGACCGTTTTAGAGGCTCAGAGGCAGCGGTCTCGTCTGCCCCTTCATTGCCAGGTTGGGAAGTGGAGGGTTTAGGTACTCCATCCTCAGATGAGGATGAAGATGATGATGTTGAACTTGCTTCCTCTCCTTCTGACTCTTCTTCAGACGAGACATCTACCGTCTCCGTCTGTCCCGATCCTTTCTCCGCCTCAGCTGCGACACTTCCCCCTTGGGAAGCTGTCCTCTCCTCATCCTCATCTTCCTCCGTCTCAGCAGACGAGGATTCATCCACCAAAACTGTCTTCATCTCCTTCATCTTGGCCTTTGAAGCCTTTTTCTTTGGAGCTGGAGGTGGAGCTGGAGCATCTCCATCTCCTTCTGAGTCTGTAGGACCATAAATCTTCTCATCTTTGATCAGGAGTCCTTTCTGTCTTGTATACTTTTTCACCCCAACACTACAATCAAGGTTGTCTGTACCCACTTTATGGTCAAGTATGATGATGATCCTTGCCATCATACTTGCAATCTTGGTCAGAGACCATCTCATTAGCTCGTCTGATATGGGGGTCTTTGTGAACTTTTTCTTTTCCTCCATAATCCTTGAGTAGACCAACCTTGCCCAGTTAATCTCCGCCCCGTCTAGGATAGCCCTCAGACAACATATCCTCGGCTTGGTTAGCCCGTCATGGCTTTGTTGCTCCCCCAAGATACACTTGGTCCGGATTAGCATCAACAGTCTATATTTTCTTTTCAACATTGGCCTTTTCAAATTCGCCGTCGTATTCTGATACGTTCTCTTCGCCATCAGTCGGAAACTCTCCAAATACTCCGACGATTTATAGGTGAACGGATTGTCGCCGGTGGTGCTTAAATTAAAAATCGCACCAATCTCAGAAATTGATAAAACAATTCTTCTTTTCTTCTCTTTCGTTCTAATTTGCGATTCTAGACCTGTATCTGTTGCTTTTGCTCTAGTCAAAAACTCAGCACACAGATCATCCACCGTCAAATTCTTCGTAGGTTTCATCGTACAGTATTGCTTTAATCCCCTTGATTCCAGTAGATTTAATATTTCTATTGTTTCCGAATCAGTTGCAACATCTCAATCAACATACATTTCTGACTTTGTTTTATCTCTAATAGCCTCCATTTCTGGCGCGTGGAGTATACTCAGCGTATTTCAAAAATGAATTTGATAAAATTTCGGGTCCATAGTAACTTCTCTCCTGACAGAGTTACTTCTTTGAGAAATTACTTTTCAGTTAATTGGAGAGATAAAATAAAATATTTTTTATTTTAGAAAGCAAATTTGAACCCTTATCCTTTTATTTTGTAAAACAAAATATTTTTAATAAATTGAGCAACTTCATTTTTGAATAAATGATAAAGAGAATTATGAAATTAAATTCATATATTAATTATATGAACTCAATATTCATAACTAAGAGTATTTAGGAAAAACTTCCTGGACTTTCACCTCGTCTGGATTGATAGCATCACTGTCTGTTTGCTGAATACTTAGACAAATACTCCTTGTCTTGTATTTAGAGATATGTACTAACTCTATTCTTGCTGAAATCACAAACACTTAGACAAGTCATTAGTATCAAGAGTAAGTCAGATAAGGTGCAATGGTCATCTGATTCAGTTAGAAGTCAGTTGGCTATTGTATTCTTATCTGATTTATCTATGTCAGACAAGTAATTATCAAGTCAGACATGGTCAATATGACTAATCCTTGATTCTTGATTCCAGAATAGGAGATCAATGATATCAGCTACCTGATTGTCCTTTGACTCATATCTAGTCTGATAATTCTTTCTAGACATAATAAACCAATTGAGAAAGACAAAGTAAAAACAAGTAATTAGATTATAGATTAACTAAAGAAGCATCTAGTAATCCTAATTCTACCGATAGTTCTTTAAACCTTGTCTCTGCAAGAGGTTTTGTCAAGATGCCTGCTCTTTGAAAATCAGTAAGAATCTTCTCTAGTCTGATATCTCCTTTTTCAACATGATCTCGGATGAAATGGTGTCGGATATCTACATGCTTACATCTTGTATGTAAGACTGGGTTCTGAGTAATAGTTATGGCACTATATCACAAAAGATAGGTACTTCTTTTGTGATAATGTTATAGTCCCTTAGCTGTTGACTTATCCAGATCAGCTGAGAACAACAACTTCCAGCTGCCATATACTCAGCTTCAGTTGTGGAAGTAGCTACAGAGGTTTGTTTCTTAGACAACCATGAAATCAGCTTACTACCAAGAAATTGGCAAGTACCAGATGTAGATTTTCTATCTATCTTACACCCACCAAAATCTGAATCTGAGTATCCAGACAACTCAAAGTTATCATCAGCTGGATACCATAGTCCAACATTTATAGTTCCTTTCAGATACTTGAGAATTTTCTTTGCTGCTTCAAGATGACTTTTCTTAGGATTAGCTTGAAAACGAGCACATAGTCCAACTGCAAAAGAAATATCAGGTCTACTAGCAGTTAAATATAATAAAGAACCAATAAGACCTCGATACTCTGTTTGATCAGTGTCTTCTCCCTTCTCATCTGGATCCATTGAGAAATTTGTCATCATAGGTATCGTAGCTTCTCGGCTGACTCTTGGTCCATCAATGGTTTGATAGTTAGAGAGGAGTCCTCTTTCATAGGTCATGTGCTTAGAACAACCACTATCAATGTACCAGATGACCTCAAAAATGTCTCCTCTATCAACTATATTCTTGTCTTCCTGCAATCACAAATTTATTGCTTAGGTACCCTTTGTACTTCGGGTCCTTTCATGTTAAGTTGATTTTTAGGAATCCAGACAAAGATATCAATGTTTCTTAAAACCATAGATTGCAGTTTACATCCATACCTATCTACTAAGATAAAACTTTCAAGATCAATCTTATTTAATTGATCTTTTGAAATTGTCTTGAATCTTAGTAGGAATGGATATGTTCTACTTCTTCCATCAAAACCATTATACCTAGGATAAAATTTTGATTTAGTCTTGGGTTTAACCTTTGGAGTTTCTTTCCTTGTCTGTTTCCTCTTTTCAGAATTATCAGATGAGGTAATCAATTCCTTGGGTTTCCATGAACTAAATCTAGTTTCTATCTTTGGTTTAATTGCTTTGACAAAGACTCTAGGTTTTATTGGATCATTTTTCTTGCTCCTATCAAAACCTAATCCAGTTTTATCACTAGACTTTTGTGAAGAATTGAAAATTTTATCTATTGTGGTTTGAGAATTATTCAGAAGTCCTAACTTGAGATTTAATTCTCTGTTAGTTTTCTTATAATTCTCATTCTCAGAATAGATATTTGAAAATTTTATTTTTAAAGAACTCAATTCTTGTTCTAACTTTTCTATCTTATCAGACAAGGTACTAGTGATCATCTCTGTCTGACATTCCCCCTTGAATGTACAGTCTGGTTTTTCACTTACCTTAGTTTGATTGACCTTAGTTATATCAGTAATTTGATTCTTTAAATTAAAATTTTCTGCCTCTATCTGTTTATAAGCAGATAAAGTTGTTTCCAGATCTTTCAAAAGTTTATTAATAAGACTGGGATCAGTTTCTGATAAGGTATCACAATCATTATCTGAGGATGTATAGTAATGTACCTCTTTTGCCATCAGACAGATATCATCATCTGATCCAAAATCAGATGAGGATGAGGATGTAGATGTCTCATGAACTTCTTCTTTCTCAGCTAGGAGAGCTCTCTGGTCAGCATACCTTCTATCTCTTTTCTTCCTCTTTTCTTCTCTCTCTCTTGGAGTAAGTTGAGGACAATCATAACTGTAGTGACCAGGTTTGTTGCATGTATAGCATATATCTCCTCTGTCTGTTTTTGGACTACTATCTCCTCGTTTGATAGGTGACTTATGACTTCTTGGCTGGTCCTTCTTTCTATCATTGTCTGAACTCTTTTCATCCCTGTCTGATCTATAATTCCTTCGACCTAACCTGTCTCTCTTGTTTCTTTTGTACTTCATCTTCAATCTTTCATACCTTTTTAACAGAAGAGCCATTTCTTCTTTTACAGACAAATCGGATGCTTTAGAGATCTTTTCAGATTCATCTTGATGAACAAAAGCTACTGTTTTTCCAGATGTAGATGACTCTGCCTCATCTTCTTCATCTTCAATATGAATGTCATATTTCAGTGCTTTAAGATGAGAGAAAAGAGTGTGATGTGATATTGATGACAGATTCTGTGTTGCTTTGAGAATATTAGCTTTCTCTCTCCATCTTTTGCTCAAAGATCTGAGTACCTTGTTGTTAATTTCTTTCTCAGTGTAAGTCTTACCCAAATCGGCTGCTTTGTTCACAAGATTAGTCAGTCTTACGTCCAATTGATCCACAGTTTCACCATCCTTCATTTTGAACGTGTCAAATGCATGTAGAACAGACTGTAGCTTATTTTCTTTGACCTGTTCGGATCCTTCACAAACACTTGCAAGAGTCTCCCACATATCCTTAGCTGTCTTGCATCTCTTAACTTTCTCTATCCAATCCTTGCTTAAAGTTTCAATGATTTCAGTTCTTGCAGCTTGATCCAAATTGTGAATCTTCCTTTCATCACTAGTGAGTTCTGAGCTTTTTCTTTTCTTGCCTCACTCTTGTTTCAGCTGCTGTAGTACCATCACTTGTACCACCATGATAAAACTTGATAGGTCCTTCCTCAAGAACCTCCTCCATTCTGTCATGAATTGCTTTAAGATGGTTCTCCATTCTAAACTTCCAGTAATCATATTCTTTTATAGAAAAATCAGGCAAACTCCTGGATTTCTTGCTTTTCACAGAAGACATGATGAAACAGAAAAAACCACAAAACTCACAAGATCTTGTTAGTAGAACTGTTAGTGAAACTACAGATTATCAAGAACAAAAATTCAGGATCTTGTTAAGACCTAAAATTAATATCAGAACAGCTTAACACTGCTCTAATACCACTTGTTGGTCCCGAAATGTTGAATTGATTAAAAACCTTGAGTTAGCCTTCTAGAGCAAAATCTAGAAAGGGGGGGTTTGAATAGATTTTGTAGATTTTTCAAAATCGATTCAGAGAAACAGATTAACACAGCGGAATATAATTGTGAAACTCAACTTCAACAAGATCAAAAGCAACTGATATTATAAGCTTAACTTTAATCCTGAAATTAATCTGTAAATGATAAGCTAGGAAAATGAAAAGAAATAAATAAGTAAATCAAAGCGATAAAGAACACAGGATTTATAGTGGTTCGGATTATAACAATCCTACATCCACTCTCCTTCTTCAATCTCGAAGAAGGGCCTCCACTTACTTACTTTCTTCCTTCTCGCTTACTTACAATCTTGAATCTTCAGCCTTACAATGAATTCTTCCTAATTTCTGGATATCTGTGGCTTGAAGATCTAATGTGAAAAGTGTTCTATAAACACTAAAACTTGAAAACAATATCTGTGGCTCGTGAATACAAATTGTATATTGAAGAGTGCAAAGTATCAAAAAGTTAATTCTAAACTAATTACTATCCCTATTTATAGAGAACTTTATTTGGTAGTTGTAACTTCCTTGAATTCTGTTTTGATCAGTTATAACAATATAACTGAATCTTGTAACTTCCTCTTGATTAGTTGAAACTGCTTCTTGAAACATGTATAAAAATCTTCTAACACATCATCATCTGATACTTGCTTCACCTTGTCCTCGTCTTCATTCTTTGTCTTGGATAATTATTTATAGTATTGCATGTCTAGAGTCTTCTATGTATTGTCCTTGTCTGATATCTTGACCTCGTCTGATTTTCTCTCCCCATCTGAGATTTGTCCTTGTCTGATGTCTTGACCTAGTCTGACTATTTATACTTAGTTTTATTTCTGAATCTTTACTTCAGTTGTCTATACAAAGTACTCAGCTGGTCATCCTATATTACACTTTTTAACACATCCAAACTAAATACAACTTTTTCTTTGCCTAACATGGGCCTCGCGGCCTGTAGCTAGGTTTAGGCCTCGTGGCCTATCTGTAGTTAGGTTTCGGCCTCGTGGCCCATCTTTATACAGGCCTGAGCCTCATAGCCCGCCTGTAGGTAGGTTCAGGGCTTCGTAGCCTTATTGCAACCTATCTGGGCTCGGGCCCATGTCGGTTTTACCTCCCTCTATTGAGGGTGTCTGTTTACGTCATTGGGCCTTATTAGGTTGGGCGTATTTTGGCCCTACGTGTAGTTGGGCCTGGCATTTTTATCCGCATCACTAGGCTAGAGGGAGGAGGGTTACTTAGAAAATTAAGACTGAGAATACCGATTTCGGAGGATAGCCTAGCAAGGCCTTAGATTGCTGACTTAGAGAAAAGGTTAGCTAGATATGAGGAGGTTTCTTAAAAAATTTAGAACCTCAGAATTGTTAGTTGGAAAAACTAAGACTCAAATTTATGACAAGAACTCTAAAAATCCCGAAGGCCTAACTAGGCTAGAGGGAGGAGGGTTACTTAGAAAATTGAACTACGGATATACCGGGACCTTTTTGAAGCTCGAATTAGGGTGTTAAATCCTACAAAGGGTCTAATTATTCCTAAGTGCGGCAAACTAAGGACGCTTACTAAACCTACATATAGTCCCTCGAGGCTAGAGTAAGGTAGCAGATGAGAGGATGAGATCTTTATCAAGGTTAAAACTAAAAGTTAAGACAACTTCATAGTTTAATCATTTCTATCAGATCACAGATAAACACTCACCTTTAGAGAAAAGGAGGATAATATCAATGCATATAATAGATAGCATGTTCTTACAAGTTCCTAAAAAACACAAGGAGCAGAGAAACAGGCATGCATATCAAACATCGGAATACCCAGACACTTAGAGCATCATGAAGCATGCAAAATAAAGAGCTAATAAGCAGATTAGCAGGAAAATGGATAACATAAAGATTCACTAGGACGAAGCCCAGGCCAAAAGGTCATTTGGGACGAAGCCCAGGCCAACAAAAATCAACTGGGACACAGCCCAGGCCAAAAGATTCTCGGGGCACAGCCCGTCCAACAGAAATAACGTTTTTTGGGTAAACACCCATAGAATTCATGCAAAGAAAGAAGAAAACAGAGTTTGATTAAAGCTTATAAATTACGGGGTGGGGGAGGTAACTTGCTCTCCAGCTCCGACATTAGGGTTGTCACCCTCCAATGATTGTTCGATACAGACTTCCTCCTTAGAGCTGGGATGATCCAGGGATAGGGGGCACAACGGCTGAGCCATCGGACTTAGAACCTCCGGCTTGAGCTCAGTCTTTTGAAGTTCAAAAATGGCCTCGCTCATGAGAGGGAGCCACCACGCCTCATCAATAGGTCTGGTGGGATCCCCAGTGAAGCCTAGAGGTGGGGGCAGGTTCTTGAGGGGGCCTCCCTTATCAAAGATCCCTGAGAAGCTGGGGTCGGCATGTTGCTGGACCGCGGCGTCAAAGCCGTACTCATAATAGAAGCGGATATGAGGGGCCATGTCCCCTAGAAAGCTAGAATGTTGCAGATACGTCTTCCTCATAGAAGTTCGTAAAAAATAAACTTCTTACCTGGTTTAGATTCGAATAAGGAGTCCCTGCATATCTGGATTCCCTCTAATAGACCCTCGCGATGAAACCTCGCTTCGTCAAATGCGTAGTGGACGGATAAGTCGTTCATCTCATTTTGGGCCTACCGACGAGCTGATTGCTCCTGCTTCAGGGCTTCCTTCAAGGAAGCCATCTCTGATTCCAACTTTTTCAGACGCCCAGAGAGGGCAGCATTCTTCTTCTTCTCAGAAAGAAAGGATTTCTCCATTTCTTGAAATTGGGGGAAAGGCAGCAGATTTGAAGGATTCCATAGACCCGAGAGGAGGACTCCTAGCTGAAAAGAAAACAAAGGAGGTTAGCAATCTTACTTCAAAGAAAAAGAAATGATTGAAGTATGAAAGTAAGAGAATTCATACGAATACCTGAGCAAAGTGAGAGACAGCTTGATGCTGCTGTTGATCTGGAGGGAGGCTGAGAAGCTTGCTACATTCTTGTGGGGAGACTAACTCCCCGAATAACCTTGTTGCAGAGGGGCCACTAGGGTGTGAGTCCAGGTCGATAGGAGCAGAAGGGGTACCTTGACTGCGACGGGTGGGGTACTTTCTTCGGAGAGTTTCTTTAAGATGTTGAGAGCTCTGACTGGCATGAGCTTTACCTTTTCCCGACTTTGCCTTCTTCACTAAGGGCAGGTCGTTCTCTTTCCCCTCATTAGAGGGAGGAGGGGGGGAAGCTGGCTCCTGATCATCCCTTGCTTGTCTTGAGTTAGGCGGGGTGGAGTCATTGGAACTTGTAGGCTCGTCCAACACTTTCGAGAGCCACATCATTTCTGAAAAAATGAGACATTATCAAAACATTAGAAACGTATATAACAAAAGTATACGTAAAACATAGATATCAGAGAATTACCATCACCCGGTTCAAGTGGGATTCTTACGGAACTAAACTTGAAGTGGGATAGAAGGCGAGGATTGGAACAAATATCAGGGAGGTAGAAATAACCATGGGCATGCACATGGGAATTCAGCGATCCTATTACACGACGATTCGTAGCAGAATGGATCTTGGGATCGGGAGCAGAAGGACGAGGATTTTGATACACCCACTCTTGGTGAGAAAATGGCCAAGGTTGAGGTGGAGTTACTAAGAAATACTGGTCACCCCAATCTTTGTTGGTATTGGGGGCACGGCCCAGAAAAGAACATTGGCTCTTTACTCGAGCACAAACATAGAAAAAAGGCCCGGTGGCCTTACAGTTGAACTGGGAAAAGAAAAGTTCAGCAGAGGGCTTACCCCTATTGCCTTTCAAAAGAACATAAAATGAAATCATCATACGGAGAGCGTTGGGAACAAACTAATTCAGGGGAACCTGGTAAAGATCAGAGAGTTGACACAAGAATTTGGGAGGAGGGAATCTTAACCCGGCCTCAACCTGAGCATGCCAGAAAGTCAAGGAGGGGCTAGCAGTAAGGTTAGGCCTTTCATTTTTAGTGGGAACGGAGACTTGCCACGAGTTAGGGATAACCCCCTCTCTCGCGATACTCCAAGAGTTTTTTCTTATCGAGTCGGGAAGGACCGGAATGGTTATTCCAGAAACGAAGTTTATCCTCACATGGAGAAGATTGAGATATGGGGGAGTGCGATTTTGCCCTCCGGCAATATAGGAATATGTACTTTGAGAAGAATTAGGGTTTTTATAAAGGTTTTTTGAGGACCCTGATCGGGACAATCTCCTACTGATAAATGAAACTAAATGAAAAGGAAAAATAAAAAGGGCAGAAATGTTACCTGGAGATAGCTATGGAGGATGATCGGAGAAAGATTGATGGAGGAGAAAGAAAAAACCGAGCCAAATCTTGAGTTTTGGAAGCAAAATGTATCGAGAAAAGAAAGAGATTGAAAATAAATGAAGAGGAGGAATGAGGCCTAATATTTGATTGGGCCTGCAAAGGAAAAGATGCTTACCTGTTAGGTGCGGAAGACGAGGAGTCATCAGACTCCCCTGACTGGATTTTTGGATATTTGAAATTGTGAACAAATACTTACGAATGACTAACCTCCCGTGAGGAGGGATGAATGAAGCTGATCTTCTACTCAGGTGGGCTAAGAGATACCCACCTAAGTAGAGGGGGCAAATGATACGGCATTTTGTGGCATAGCCCACTTCACGAATCTAGCCCATTTGATTAATGGGTGTAGAACAAATTGATTATTGGGCCCTCGGCCCAAGTTCCCTTGATTAGGGAGGATCTAGAAGAGAGGTAGGGCCCACGACCCAAATCCTTTTAATTTCGGACTAACCTGGAGCGAGGGTTGGGCCTCCGGCCCAATCCTGAGATTAACCCATGAATATGGATAATATTAAGTGGGCTTGAGACCACTCAGAGTGGATAACCGAAATAAGAGGCTGGCCCACTTCGGCCCACCTCCTTATGAAGATATCAGATTACTTAGTCAAATGAAAAATATCTTAACTGAATGAGAGATACTTGTGCCTCAAGAAGGGGAAGATTCCAGAATCTCCCTCAGGCACCGGAGGTGGGTAACCGCTTTACACAAGAAACAGAAAATATGTTCTCCCACGATGAGAACATTGCGGGAACATAGAGAAAACTAACGTACATGGTATGTAAATTGTCACCTATATATTACGACTCGATACAGAGTAAGAGGTAACTGATTCTGACACTTACGAATTACCCACCTCACTGAACTTTCTTGGGTTTTCTTGGTTTCTGACTTGAGCGTCGGAATGCCTACGCCGGAGAACCCTCCGGCGTGTTTTTGCAGGTTTTTTACATGGACGGAGGTCAGCTTATCACAAGTTAATCAGGTATTCACACGTAAGGATCCAGGTGGGGAATTCGGCCCAATACGAAGGTACATTTTTTGCGTATCAATATATATATATATATATACATATTATAAAGAGAATGGTGGTTTCTCTAACAAGTTACCGCCAAAATGACTAAAATAATTAAATATTAGTATAGTGGAACTAGCTAACAAAATCTAGAAAGTAAGACCCCATTTTGGGATTAAAGTATTTTTTAATTTTAAATTAATAAATTATGTTAGTAACATATTAATTCAAATTTCATGCAAAATTTTTAATTGTGACTTTAAATATATATTCCTATAACCTTATAAATCTAAACATAACCTTATGTGACAAAGTCACATCCTTCTATTGAAGAAAATAAGCTTAACGATTTGCCCAATTGAGCCATCAGACATAGGGGCATGAACCAGGCTTAAAATGAGTGGGGAGAGGTTTGGTGAGGTTGTGTCTAAGAAGTCTAGGAAAGTATCATCGGGAATGGTTGGGATTTGTGTTTCAGGTGTGGCTTAGATTGTATTTAGCTTTGGCTATTTTAAAGGCTCCGAGGTATCAGCCGTGCCAACCTCATCATTGCCAGGTTGGGCAATACCTTCATCTGACAGAGTTATAGAGGAAGAACTACCTTCCTCATCTGCAACTCTTTCCACAACTGACTTTCCCCCTGCTTCAACTGCCTGTTCGGGTTTTTCCAACTGCTCAGCTACTCTGGCTGCTTCTGCCGCAATTGCAAGTACAGTTCCTTTTCCTTGTAAGAGAGAAGAAGCAACAACTGTAGATGTTGTCTGGACTTCAGCAGCTGGGGGAACTTCCTACGCTACTTTGCTGGTACCTCCTTCTTCCTCAGCTTCTTCAACATCCTCCTCTGAGGTAATAGGCAAAGTTGACTGCTTTCTCTTGGGATCCTTTGTCTTCTTTCTCTTTCGTCTGACAGGCTCAGCTGCCGGCTCTTCTGACTTAGCTGGTGCAGTAGATGAGGCGGCCGATTGAGTTTGAACCTGAGCTGGAGTAACTCTTCATTTTTGTTCATTTGCCTCATCTGAGTCTGGATCTCCACTCAGCGGCACATTAATAGTTAAGAGCCCTTTCTGTTTTGTGTATCTGCGAGTTCTAGTTTCCCAGTCAATGGGCTTCAATCTTTCCAAGAAATCCTCAAGGATAACTGTAACCTTGTCGTACAAGCTCGAAATGGTGTTGATTGTCCAATTCACTTTAGATTTCCAGACTTGTATTTTCTAAAAACGACCACTTTCTTCCTTCAACCTCCTCAACAGAACACCCGCCCAGATCATCCTGAACTCCATCCAAAATAGCCCTCATACAACATTCTAGCCCTAGATATAATCCATTGTGACTCTGTTGTTCACCCAGACTGTATTTAGTCAAAACAGTCATTAGAAATCTAAATTTTCTCCTAAGCATCCATTTCTTCAATTCCTTTCTATGGTGCTTATAAGATGGCCTAATCATTAGTTTTAACGACTCAACGCAATCATCTTCCTTATACACATACGGATTAACCCCTTCTTGATTGGTATTGAAAAGCTTACATAGGTTATCTTTGGTGATGTCAATGGTGATTTCATCGAAGACAACTTGTATCATATCTTCTTCGAACTTAGCATTTGTGAAAAAAAACCATTCCCAGGTGATCTAGGGTTTTATTCTTTGAAGAACGTTTGGAGTAGAAATCTTTGAGATGTCTTGACTCAAAGAAGTTTTAGAATTTCTCCTGCTTCTATGTTGTTTGTGACATCCCATTTTTACATTTCTGATCGCACTTTTTTGTCATATGCAGTTTAATTCATAAGAGACGGTAGTTTCCTATGATTCTGTGGATGAAGAGGATTGTGAGGTAGTTTTTGAGGTTGCCATTGAGAAATTTTGAGAAAAGAAGTTTCAAAGAGTTTGCAGAGAAAACTTAGGGAGAGGGTTTAGTAGCAGAGACGAAGAATGAGAAGAGGAAAGAGAAAGAGAGGTTTTAAATGAATATTAATTAATGGGACATGTGTTTTGGTAAAATAATCGTGTCCACTAGATTAAAATATCGCGTGTGAAGTTAAGCAGTTAAAAGGTAAAAACCCTTGAACTTCGGGCGCGTGGCATTAACTCTGGTTTTGAAAACATAAAAATTAGCCGCCAAGCTACTACTATATATACTTTTCACTGACTTAGTAAGTACACCTAAGAGGGTTGTATTTACTATTATTTGAAAAAGAGTTTTAATCATGACTTGGCAGAATAATGACTAAGTCACAAGGTGATCTTGTCTGCTGAATTTTTTAAAGAAAATTAAGTCAGAATTTTTAAAAAAAATAAATAATTTTGATTTTAGAGTTAATTAAGCCATTAATAAATAAAGATTGAATTTATATCTCCACATAACTGGTATGCAAAGCTAGTAAATTCAAAATTGAGAAAATCAGCTTATCTGAATTAAAGAATAAGCTAAGTAATTTTATAAAATTATTTTTGTTTAAAGAATTGGTTTTATTTCAGATAAGAAATAAAACTTTGATGAAGGTCAGTTGATCTTACAATGTAGATTGAAGTTTGTTCCTACACTTAAACACTAAGAAGGATGTACTCATCTGTTCTTTGGGGAACAGATAACTAATATTATCTTGTCAGATTTACTCAATATCAGATAAGGATGCATCAAGTAAACCAAGTTCAATAGATAATTCCTTAAATCTCATTTCAATTAAAGGTTTTGTCAATATATCATCCCTTTGGAAATCAGTATGAATTTTCTCTAGTCTGATGTTCTACTTTTCTACATGATCTCTAATGAAATGATGTCTAATGTCAACATGTTTGCATCTAGTGTGAACAACCAAATTTTGAGTAATAGCAATAACAATACTACTATCACAAAATATTGGAATAGATGAGGTGAATATATTATAATCTTGAAGTTGTTGGCTAAACCAGATAAGTTGGGAACAACAACTTCCAACTATTATGTATTCAGCTTCGGTTGTAGGGGTAGCAACAAATGTTTGTTTCTTGGATAACCAAGAAATCAACTTGTTACCAAGTAATTGTCATGTCCCAGACGTGGACTTCCTATCAATTTTACATCCTCCAAAGTCCGATTCTGAATAACCTGATAGCTCGAAGTTATCATCAGCTAGATAACATAATCCAACATTTAATGATCCTTTTAGAAACTTAAGTATTTTCTTAGCTGACTCCAGATGAGATTTTCTTAGGATTTGATTGAAATCTTGCACAAACTCCTACTACAAAAGATATGTCAAGTCTACTTGTAGTAAGATAAAGCAAGGATTCAATTAGACCTCGATATTCAGTAGCATCTGTTTGAATGCCACCCTCATCTGGATCCATTGAAAAGTTAGTACCCATAGGTACTTTTACTTCTCGGCTGGTGTTCATACCAAATTTCCCAATTAGATCATTAGCATATTTAGTCTGATGAATAAAAGTTCCCTTCTTAGTTTGTTTCACCTGTAACCCTATGAAATATGTTAGTTCACCCATCATGGACATTTCAAAATGATTTTTCACAATTTCACTAAATTTCTCACATGATTTCAGACAAGGTGAACCGAATATTATATCATCTACATAAATTTAGACTAACAAGATTTCACCACCTATTTCTTTTCTAAATAATGTCCTATTTATTTTACCTATAGTGAACCCATTTGAAACAAGGAATTCAGATAGAGTGTCGTACCAAGCTCTAGGTGCTTGGTTAAGTCCATATCGAGCTTTCTTAAGTTTTAAGACTTTGTTACCAGTCCTAAACCCAGTAGGTTGCTCTACATATACTTCTTAAAGCCTTTAAAAACAGAAAATGCCAAAAATAATCTTATAGCTTCCAATTTGACAACTGGAGCATAAGTTTCATCATGGACTCTGCCTTCAGACTGTGAATAACCTTGGACTATCAATATTGCCTTATTGCGAACTATAACATTATTTTCATAAAGACCCATTTAGTTCCTATGACTTTACGATGTGATGGTCTTTCAACTATTTCCCACACATCTTGTCTTTCAAATTGTTGTAGTTCTTCTTGCATGACAATTACCCAGCTTGGGTCAGACAAGGCTTCATTAATGGATTTGGGTTCAAGAAGTAATACATAACAACTTAACATACTTTTGAGATCCAACATTGTCCTCTTCTGGACACTTTTACTAGGATCGCCAATAATTTGTTTAATAAAATGATAACTCCTTAATCTTTTTTTTATGAACTACGGAAGTTATCTCATTATTTTCTTTAATTAGTAACTCCTCAAGTCTAATTAGAGTAGGTCTTGCCCCTTCACTTGATGACCTTGTCTGATGATCAGGTGTTGAGGGTTCCTCCTCAGCTGGAGCTTGAGAAGGAGTTTCTTTCTGAAGATCAGATGACTGAATGTCCTCATCTGAATCTGAGTCCAGATAAGGTAAATAGACCTTTACACTTTTAGAAGGTGTTAGTTCAAGTTTGTTAAGATCATCTGATATTTTGGTTACCTCATCCGAGACATTAGAAATTCATCAAAGATAACGTGATGTGTTTCCTCCACACAAAGGGTATCTTTATTAAATACTCTGAATGCTTTGAATGTGATGGAATATCCCAAGAATATTCCATCAACTACCTTTGCATCAAAAAATTTTAATTGGATTTTCCCATTGTTGTGTATGAAACACTTACAACCAAATGCATGGAAATAAGAAACAAGAGGCACTTTACCTTTCTACAACTCGTAAGGAGTCTTACCCTTGTCTTTAACATGTAGGCATCGATTTTGGGTATAGCAAGTTGTGTTGATTGCCTCAGCTTAGAACCTATAAGGGGTTTCATGCTCAGCTAGCATGCTCTTGGCTGCTTTTTTAGTGTTCGATTTCTCCTCTCAACCACACCATTTTGTTGAGGAGTCCGAGCAAATGATGTCTCATGTTCAATTCTAAACTCACAACAAAAATTAGTAATACAAGAGTTAATAAACTGAGATCCTTTGTCACTCCTGATCTTAATTATATTAACACTATTCTCATTTTAAATTTGTTTGAAAAAAAAGCAGGGATTTTTGTCATTGTTTTATATTTCTTGAAAAGAAATAATAACTAAATGTATCTTGAGTAGTCATCTACTACCACAAGAGTATATTTCCTTCCACTAAAACTAAGAAGAGACACTGGACCAAACAGATCAAAATGTAAGAGTTCCAAGACTCTTTCAGATGAGATGGTATTAATACTTTTAAAGGAGGGCCTAGTCTATTTTTCTTTTTGACATGCATCACATTTGAGATCTTTTGAAAAGATTTTATCAGGTAGTCCTTTAACAAGACATTTTCTGAAAATTTTGTTAAGGGTTTTAAAGTTCAGATGACTGGGCTTTTTATGCCACAGCCAGTTGAGATCATTGCTACCTATAACAATTAAAAAAGTATTTTTGGGATAACTTTTAAAATTAGCAACATAAATGTTACCTTGTCTGATCCCAGATAACAAAATTTTGTCTGAGGAACCTTTTAAAACATCACATTTTTCACAAGAAAATTTCACAGTAAAACCTTTATCACATAATTGAGAAACAAATAACAAGTTATGTTTAAGACCTTCAACAAAATATACCTCATTTACATGTATGTCACCAATAATCAAGTTTCCAACACCTTTGGTTTGTCAAAAGCCACTGTCACAAAAAATCACTCTCGATACATTTATACTTTGAAAATTTGATATCAACCTCTTTTCATAGGTCATATGCTTAGAGCATCCATTGTCGATGTACCAAATAGATGCTAGTATATCTTCTCTGATAGTTGGACTTGTGTGTTCCTATAAGGTAAGATTAAGTCGTAGGTACCCTTGTGATATTGGGTCCTTTGAGGTTAATCATCACATTGGGTAACCACAAAAATATATCTTGATTCTTTAAAACTAGAAAATCTAGTTTTCTGTTGTATCTATCTACTAAAATCAGACTATAAACATCTAGCTTATTCAACTATTCATTTGTCGTAGTCTTGAATTTTGGTAGATAAGGATATGACGTACTTCTGCCATTAAATCCATTATATCTAAGGTGAGATTTAAATTGGATCTTTGGAGCTACTTTTAAAGCAAATCTAGTCATCTGATCTTTCTTTGGATCTTGATCAAATGAGCTAGTAGAAGTCATCTGTCTTTTTAGTTTCCAAGGACCAATTCTAACTTCATCTTTGATTTTAGTGGCTTTGACAAATATTCTTGGTTTCATAGGATCATTTTTCTTATTTCTATCAAAACCAAGACCAGTCTTATCATGAGTTTTTGTAGAAGAAATAAAGATATGATCTATAACAGATTGAGAGCTATTAAGTTGACTTAATTTGAAGTTTAAATTCTCATTAGTCTTCTTAATAGTTTCATTCTCATTATATAAATCTGTTAATTTAAGTTTCAAGATGTTCATATCCTTTTCTAGTTTGTCATATTTAGTAGAAATCTCAGAATTACATTCCCCCTTGAATGGAGCTTCTGATTTTAAACTAGTCATAATCTTATTCTCTTTAGTTAGATTCAGGATTTGATCCTTGAGGTTTAAATTTTCAGGTTCTATTTGCTTGTAAGCAAATAAAGCAGACTTTAAATCTTTCATTAGTTTCTTGATAAGAAATTGATCAAATTCACATAGAAGGTTGTCACACTCATTATCAAAAGAGGAGTAGTAATTTACCTCTTTAGCCATTAGACAAACTTCATTGTCTGATCCAAAATCAAATGATGCTGATGATGAAGACTTTTGTGCCTCTTTTTTTTTTTAGCTAAGAGAGCCCTTTGATCATCGTATCTTCTATCCTTTTTTTTCCTCTTTTCTTCCCTTTCTTTGAGAGTCAGCTGGGGACAGTTTTAGTTGTGCTGGACTGGTTTGTTACATGTATAATAAGTATCTCATCGACCTGATCAGGGGCTATTATTTCCTCTTCTGATTGGGGACTTATATCTCCTGATCTGATCTTTCTTCCTATCACTGTCTGAAGAGTTTCTTTCATCTTTTCCTGATCTGGATCTTCTTCTTTCAAACTAGTCTCTCTTATTCCTCTTATAATTAGTTTTTAACCTTTCATATCTCTTGATTAGCAAGGTCATTTCTTCCTTCATGGACATATCTGATGTTTTTGATGTTTTCTCAGGTTCACTTTGATGAAGAAATGCTACAGTCTTCCTAAATGGGGTAGATTCAGTTTCATCTTCCTCATCTTCAACCTGTATATCATACTCAAGAGCTTTTAGGCGAGAAAACAAAGTATGATGAGAAATAGAAGACAAATCCTGAGTAGCTTTTAAAATATTGGACTTTTCTCTCCATCTTTTGCTTAAAGCTCTAAAAATCTTGTTGTTTACTTCCTTTTCAGTGTAAGATTTTCCAAGATCACTTGCTTTGTTGAGCAAATTAGTCATCCTCATATCCATCTGATCTATGGTTTCACCAGCTTTCATCTTGAAGGTGCCAAAGGAATGAAGAACAGATTAAAGTTTTTTCTCTTTGACTTGTGCAGATCCTTCACACATATTAGCTAGTGTCTCTCACATCTCCTTAGCAGATTTGTACTTTTTAACCTTTTCAATCCAATCTTTGATTAAGGTTTCAATGATTTCAGTTCTGGTGTCTTGATCTAAGTTATAGATCATTCTTTCACCATTTGATAGTTCACCCTTCTTCTTTTCTTGTCTAGTTCTTGCTTCTGATGTTTCAGCACCATCACTTATTCCACCATGATAGAACTTGATTGGACCATCTTCACGAATTTCTTCCATTCGATTATGTATTGCTCTCAAGTGATTCTCCATCCTAAATTTTCAATAATCATAATCCTCAATGGAGAAATTTGGAAATTATAGCTCTTCTTGCTCTTGCTTATAAACATGGTTGGACATGAATTTTCTCAAGAAAACAAATTGGTAAACACTTATAGAACGTGTAAATCGGAAATTAGAAACCAAATAATTAATATTTTGTATCAAGAAGACCTAAAGAACATTTTTAAAACTTCTCTGATACAACTTGTTGGTCCCTCGGCTAAGTTAGTTAAGATAATCTAGAAGGGGGGTGGGGGGTTGAATAGATTATCTAAAATTCTTCGAATTTCCGATTATTTATTCAAACAAGTCTTCTAGATCAATCAAATTTACAGCAGATGAGTTTATACTCAACCTTTCAAGATTATTTAGTTAAAAAACTAAATGAATGAGGAACTGCAAGCAGAATATGAAGAAAAGAAAGAAATAATCAGAAAATAAAAGAACAAAAGATGTATAGCGGTTTGGATACGAATATCTTACATCCACTCTCCTTCTACAATTTGTAGAAGAGTCTTCACTTACTTTCTTTCTTATCTCCGTGAGACGGTCTCACCCAAGACCTACTCTTTTTTTTTTTTTTTTTTGCTCTTGCACTGATTTTGTTCATGTAGTAACACATCTTTCTCCATACAATAATACATTTGTGTTCATATAGTAACATGTACATTTTTCAAAACCTTACAATATATGTTACTATAAGGACAAATATTTATTTCTAAAAGTACAAATATGTATTACTTGTTCTTACAATAACACATATTTGATTTTACTGTAACACATGTTTGACCTAATAATAACACAACATGAGAGCGGGTTTTTTTTTAAAAAAACATTATTTGATCTGATTCGTCTCGCTTAGATCCACAAATTTATTTATTTGAACAGCCTTTCACGGATCCTTGATTCATAACATAATTTATATGTGTTAATTTTAATTTTATTTAACAAATTACGATATTTAATGAAATATTGTGTATGTAAATTTATTTCAAATATAAATAAAAGATTAAAAAAACTTTAAACAAATAACAACTAGGGAGCAAACGGCTTGCCCAAGAAAATTGCACATGAATTAATTAAACTCGTGTTCTCTAAATTGTGTGTTAATTTGATCCACTAACATTCCTCACCTACAAAAAAGTCATATTTTTTTAATAATAGTAATTAATTAATTTACCTTGATTAAATCATTTGGCCATGGATTTTGTTGTACGCGTGAACAAATCTGTTGTACGGGTGAACAAACCTGTATTTTATTTTTCTGTAAATAAATCAGTATACAATTTTAATTTTAATGTGGAACAATCTTCTGAATATAATTTTTTTTGAAAAAAGGACACAAATAAAACACAATATTGAAACAGAAAATTCGAGCCAACGATAAATCAATAAAGATGGGGTGGTAGTGCAGGTTCCATGATAATAGGAAGAGGTTGTTTAGGATATACAATGAGCCCATACTCTTCCTCCATGCATATATCTTGAGGCTTCATTCCATGACCTAATTTCATCTCAAAACCATGAATCAAATTAGCCAAAGCTATTCGGACCATCTAGAGTCCGAGGCTATGTCCAGGGCAGCCTCGTCTGCCCGAGCCAAACGGCAACAACACAAAGTGGTTTCCCGCCACATCGATATCTTTTCCCATAAACCTCTCTGGCATAAATTTTTCGGGTGCATCCCATGATTTGGGATCTCTCCCTATGCTCCATGCATTGATGAGGACTGTCGTCCCCTTTACGATGTCGTATCCAGCCACATTACAGTCTTCAATGGCGTAATGTGGGATTAATGTAGAAGGTGGATGTAATCGGAATGTCTCCTTGATGATTGCATCTACGTATGGCAACTCTGAGAAGTCATTCTCATCAACCCTTCTCTCTCTCTCTCGACTACCCTGTCGAGCTCGTCTTTCGCCTTTTTCATTATCCGAGGTTGTCTGAGAATTTCACATAGTGCCCATTCAACTGTGGAAGCTGAGGTATCTATGCCATCTAATAGTAAATTCTGCAAATATTACAAAACAAAGAAACAAATCAAGAATTTGCCTTGTTTCAAGTTGTACCTGAGATCAAGAACAAATTTAGAATTTTTTTAGATCTAACAGTGAATCAATTTTTTATATTATAATATCATATAGTTTAATATAGTAAATAAGGTTTTTAAATTCTTTATAAATTAATATTTTATATATGAGAATGTTATACGTGAAAATGGTTCATGATATGAAATTGTTTTAAAAAATTTAAAGTATCATATATTTGATCAAAAGTACTAAGATATCAATAATAATTAATCTTTTTACTATTTAAATTATTCATATTTAATATAAAAAAATAAGGTATTATGATATTTAAATTTAAAGTATCAAGTTTAAAAAAAATATTTAAAGTATCAAGTATTAATTTGACCAAAAATATAAAAATTAGATATTAATAGTTCATGAAATTAAATAGTGGTTCATATTACGAACAATATTCATATAAAATATGGAAAAACCACAATTTTGGTCCTACGAGAATTTGTCAACGACAATTTTGATTCAATATTCTTTTTATTGTAATATAATATTTATACTCCCATATATTATTTAAAATTGTGATATAAATAGAATTAATCATTATACTCAATATTATGATTTAAGAATTAATCACTATACTCAATATTATGATTTAAGAGAAATCACATATTTAGAATTATATTATATATATATATATATATATAATCACATTAATTTAAAATTATATAATATCAAATTTTTATAAAGAGAAATACTTTGAGATAATATACTTACTTTAAGAGATTTATTAAATTAGTCAAATCTTCCCATAATAATCTTTCCATAAGTTTTTCTTAATTTAAAAAAAAATTTATTATTTATTGACACATCATCACATTACTCAATATTATTGATGCGTAAAAACTGACCTGGGCCCGTTACCCCACTTGGGTTCCACGTGGGTAAAGTTTTTACGCAATGCAATCCTTAGCTCCCTTCACACGAATATACATGCAAAAAATACCGGAGGGTTCTCCGGTGTAGGCACTCCGACGCTCAAGTCAGATCACCGGAAAAACACTCAAGAAAGTACGTAGGAAGTAGCTAAGTAAGAGTGATAGTTATTCGATACCGTTAACTCCCTTCTGGGAGTGTTATTTATACGTACTTGTGGAGTAATAACTATTATCACGGTTTCATGGCATGATTCCGCACGTTCTATCATGGTGTCGTGCGTTGATATCTTTTCTCTCAAGAAATCTGATTGTGCCTACATTTTCCCTCCCTGGACGGAGGTTGGACCCAGTCAATGAAGAATATGGGGAATATTCCTTGACTTGGGCCTTAATTATCTCAATTGCTCGTTATCTCTCACATCTCTCGGTATTATCAGATAATTCACCTGTGTGGGCCTGGTCAACACCCGCTTACGGGCTTCAAATCTCGTCTGGGCCTCTCGGCCCACCTGCAGCTCGGTTTGGGCCTCGCGGCCCACCTGTAGTTAGGTTTGGGCCTCGTGGGCTATCTGCAGTTAGGTTTGGGCCTCGTGGCCTATCTGTAGTTAGGTTTGGGCCTCGTGGCCCACCTGTAGGTAGGTTTAGGGCTTTACAGCCTCCCTGTGATCATCGTGGGCTCGAGCTTACCTCGGGGTTTTCTCCCCCCTCTATTGACGGTATTCGGCTACGTTATCGGGCCCTATTGGGCCGGATATCATTGGGCCCTACGTGTAGTTGGGCCTATCATTTTATCCGCATCAACCACTCCCCCCTACTCCGGTGAGCGATCTTGGAGCTCCCTGGAGTAAGGAAGATTTAGAAGTCCTCCCTGCAGCTTTAGCTTTACGGGATACATTCCCCCTCGCTGACTGTTGGAGTCTAGTGACTCTTCGGCTTCTACGCTAGACAGCTGTCGAGCATGCATCTACTCTTCAGCTTCAGTTACTGATACACGCCACCATCAGTTCCCTCTTTATTTCAAATCAATCTCACTTACTATTCCTCTTCTTCTTTCTTTCCGAATTCTCACTTCTCTTCGATTTCTTCCCTGCAAGTTCTTCGAGAATGTGCTCTCCAATCTTTACCTCGACTCCCTTCCACTATCTAGGTAAATTCTCTTTCTCATAATCTTATTCTCTCATAGGGTTCGAGTGATGTCTAAATTTAGTTCTTCCAGAACCCCTCCTCCTTCTCGTAATTCTTCTCAGAGTTCTCACTACTCCCTCATTCTTGAGTCTCGTGAAAACCCTTCCCCCGTATTTTCATCCTCGCCCGAGGTAGATAGGTCTCGTTTCTGGGATTCCTTTGCGGGTTCCTCGAAATTCCGCCAGAAAACCCTAAGTAGTTATTTTACCAATGACATTATCTCTTCCGGCTATCACATATCCCTTCCGACTCCGAAGGAACGTCCCAACTTATCTTCTCCTCCCACTCTCGCCTTTTGGCAAGCTCAGTTTGAAGCTGGGTTAAGGCTTCCACCTCCTAAATTTTTATGCCAAATCTCGGATCCTTACGGTGTTTCCCTTAATCAATTCACCCCGAATGCAATTCGGATGATGATTTCCTTCTACGTTCTCCTCAAAGGGAATGGAGGAAAACCATCGGCTGAGTGTTTTTCTCTCAATACAACTGTAAAACTTCCGGTCCCTTCTACTACGTGAGTGGTAGGGTGAAGGGAAAATGTCTTTTTCTTGGGAAAATTCCAAACATCAACAAAGAATGGAACGATCATTACATTTTTGTTAATTCTGATAATTCTTGGCCCTTCAAACACCAAAAATGGGTTTACAAAAACCCATCTCCTCTGGCTCCCTCTAACCAGATTTTCTCTTCTACCAATCGCCGGGTAATCCAAATGTTGAATGTCCATGTGAATGCTCACGGGTATTTCAACTTACCCGAACTCTGCTCCAACCCTCGTATCCTTTCCCACTTTAAATTCAGCTCAGTAAGGGTTCCCCTCGAACCGAATGATGGTAATCATTTTTCTGTTGTTTTCTGCATTTATGAATACGATCATATCTGATGCTAACTCATGTTGTTTTTCATTTTCAGAAATGTTGTGGTTGTCTAAGGTCCCAGAGGGTCCCGCTGACTCCTCTGATTCAGCGCCACCTCCTCCCGCCTAAAAAACTGATGCTCCAGACGTGCCTCCTTCATCTCCCGCCGCAGATCCCACGGAAGATCCGGAAGCTGATGCCCCTCCCTTGAAGAGGTCGAAGACCAACAAGGGTAAAGCTTCAGCTAGCCAGGGCTCGCTCCCCTCCAAAGATACATTCCGTCGTAAGTATCCAACCCGGCGCAGTCAGGGTCTCTCTTCTACCCCGATTGACGTTGATTCTTATTCCTCGGGTACTTTTGCCAGTAAGTTTATTGGTGATTTGATATCTGCCGAAGATTGTGAGAGGCTCGTCAACCTCCCTCCTGATCAACAACAACACCAAGCTACAAGTCATTTTGCACAGGTAACTTCTACCTTAGCATGCCCGTTAGTGTGTACTCTTCAAGATAAGTATTAACACAAGTTCTGTGTTTGTTTCTCAGTTAGGTATCCTGTTGTCCAGCTTGTGGAGCCCTTCCAACCTTCTCCCTTCGCCACAGCTCAAGGAATTGGAGGTCTTCCTCCTCGCGGAGAAGAAGACCACTCTTGCCTCTCTTCGCATCAAGAAGATTGAGGCCGAGCTGACAAAAGCTCAGGTGGCGCGGGAGGCCACCGAGAAGGAGACCAGCGACCTAGCCATCCACTATGATTTTCAGGAATCTCAGGTGCACGAGAAAGCCCTTGTGGAGGGAGCAAAATCCTTTCGCGGTCACCTCTTTACTTCTGAATCAGGTTAGCAATTTTTACACTCTATGTGGGTCAACCTTAAGGATACTTATCTGCAACATTCTAGTTTCTTGGGGGACATAGGTCCCTATATCAGACACTTCTACGAGTACGGCTTTAATACCGTAGTGCAGCAGCAGGCCGACCCCTCATTTTCTGGTGAATTTGATAGAACCGGTCCTCTTCAAGCCATGCCCACCCCGCCATACTTCAAGGGAGATGCTACTCGCCTTATCGTGGAAGAGTGGTGGCTTCCAATTATGAGTCAGGCAGTCTCTCGATTTTTTAAGGCTGAAGTGACGTCTGCCGTCCCTGCCCCTATGAAGCAGCCTTTATGCCCCCTCGCACTGGATGATCCCATTTCTCGAGAGGAGGCTTACTTGAAGCATGTTATGGAGACGGAAGCGAACTAGGATGCCGCTGCCGCCGATGCAGAAGGACCCCAGAACTCCCCCCAGTAATCCTCTTTTAAAACAATCTTTCTTAATGTAACAGACAATTTAATTTTTTTTTGTTTCATGTGTTGATTTAGCACTCGAATTCTGTTCTCCCCTCTATTGGGAGCTTTATTTTCTAAACTCTATTGCCCCCTTGCCGAGGGCTCTTTTTGAGATGAATCGATGTGATCCTCCCTTGCCAGGAGTTTATTTTGCATATGATGTTTATCCTCCCTTGCCGGGAGCTAGTTTCATGTTTACACAGCTTATGTCCTCCCTTGCTGGGAGTTGTTTTCTTGCTAGGTAGCTTGTATCCTTCCTCCCCGGGAGTTTATATTTTATCTTTAAACTCTGTTGCCCCCTCGCTGGGGGCCTTTTGTTATGAATAGATGTAGTCTCTCCCTTGCCGGGAGTGGCATAATTTTTATCTGCACTTTTCGTGTCTGATTTTGCTACATATTTTTCAAACTGTTTAGCTCTTTAAGCTGTTAGCTTGAATGCATGACTTAGGCACCAGGAACATAATACTAGTTGTAGTGTGAATGTATCCGTTTTCTCATAGGTTGATAACCCATTTGCTCGAACTCCCCTTTTTCATCCCTAGGGATTTATGCCTTAGGTTCTCAGATTTTCCCTTGACTTCGTAGTCTAGGAGTTCCTCTAGATAGCTTTTCTAAGCTCAAGGCTATCCTTTCTTTAGGTTTAACATAGTTTCCTTTCGAGAAAACTGGTTAAGACCCTTTTTCTCAAATTTAGGCAAGTTCAACCCATTTTTGTGGGTTCAACTTAATATTTTCGAAACTCTATTAGCTTCCTTCTTTAGAAACTTTTCCTTGGTTTAGGTAAGTTTAACCTTGTTTGGTAGGTTTAACTTAGTAATTCCGAAGCTTTCTTAGCTTCTCACTCTAGAAACCTTCCTCTAGGTTTAGACTGACCAAACCCTTTTTCCGTAGGTTTGGCCTAAGTTTCCTCAAGCTATCCCTTAGTTTTAATTCGTACATTACCTCCTGGGTCTAGATTAGTTAAACTCTTGTGCGTCTAACTTACATAATCCTTTCGGGATGTAGATCTAGCTAAACCTTGCGAGTTTAACTTTAGTATTTTCGAAATTTTTCATAGTTTCAATCCTTGACACCCTTTCTAGGTGCTAGTTTAGCTAAGTCCTTCCTGTAGATTTACTCGAGGCCTTTCTTGAAGCCACATCCTATATTTTTCATTTAGCCAGCTAAGCCCTCACTGTAGGGTTAACTTAGCATTCAGAAACTATCTCTTAGTTCCCATCTTCGCAAACCTCTCTTGGTTTAGGCGGGTTAAACCCTCTTCGTCGGTTTAACTTATATCTTTGAAGCTATCTCTTTGCCTCTGCCCTCCGAACATCATCTAGTCTTAGGTTAATTAAACCCTTGCCGTAACAAACTGTTCCTTAGTTTTTCATCTCATAAACCCCTCTTCGGGGCTAACCTAGTTAGACGCTTGTGGGTCTAACTTGAGATTTTCAAGACTTTCGTAGCCTTAAGTCTCATAGTCCTCTCTGGACCTGGGTTTTGTTAAACCTTGTAGGTTTAACCTAATACCTTCGAAACTTTTTGTTGGTCCCAATTAGTTGAGTATCTTAGGAAAACTTGAATTAACCTTCTAAGAAAAATCTAGAAGGGGGGGTTGAATAGATTTTTAGATATTCACAAATCTTTCAAACTTAGTCATAAACCCAAGTAGCACAGCGGAAGTTCAATTTTAATCTCAACTTGAACAAGATCAAAAGCAAACTGATATTTTAGTTTTAACTTTGATTCTGAAATTCTTTTCTGATTAATAAGCTGGAAATTGAAATTGACAGAAAAGTAAAGTAAAGCAATAAAGAACACCAAATTTTATAGTGGTTCGGATTATAAAAATCCTACATCCACTCTCTTTCTTCAAACTTTGAAGAAGGGTCTCTTCTACTAGCTTACTTACTTACTGTACAGCTTACAAGTTACAAACTGATCTTCAAATCTTCAATCTTCTAAACAATTCTTGAAAAATCTAACTCTAGAGTGATAGAAGAGTGTTTGAAGATGTATAAGAAAGTGTTCTATAAACACTTAGAAAAATCTATGAAGAAATCCTTGAAAACAATTTTTGTGCTTTTTCGAAATCTTGTGAATTGTGAGAATAGAGTGCAGAATCATAGCTCGTGTGATAGATGTATATTTTAATGAAGTGCTTAGACCTATTTATAAGTCTGAAAAGACAGTTAGTTTAGTTTTAACAAACTAGAAACTGTTCAACAAACTTATTCTTGAAAACTGCTCTAGACCTCAGCTGATTTTACTCTACTCATCTGCAGCTGACTTGGTGAAGACTCGTCTTTTTTATTCTACTCAGCTTGTCTTAACCTCGTCTGAGCTCTTCATACTTATCTCCTACAGATGACTAGACTTGAGCTCGTCTCCAGATAACTTTACAGTCTTCAGCTGACTAGTTTGGTCCTCGACCTCGTCTGATCAACTTAGTATAAGGACTTGATCTCAGCTGTTCTTTAGGGTCGTCTGATCATCTGAACCGACTTTTAACTCATCAAAACATTCTTTAT
>CM061055.1:23791773-23974417 GCA_030762865.1 Paraleonurus japonicus | reverse complement strand
AAAGATATTAAAATTGGTCCATGGAAACCAACTAGTCGAGATAAGAACTACATCTTCCAAATCTGAAACCAAGAATTGGTTTGAAGAATCCCTATCGAGACTAGAAGGAATCAAGAACCAAAATAAGAAGATTTTCTTATTATAATTCTTTTGATGGAAGGAGCAAATGCTATCCTACATTTCCTAAGTTTAGAAAATTACTCAATCTGAATACAACAAGTTGTCATTCAAAAATGATATAATTGTAGACAGATTTGGTAGAAAATCAGTCGATTTATTGTCTGCAGATGAGATGTTTATTTGGATTCCTAAAGTGATTCTTGACCCAAAAGGACCCAAGATCACTAGGGTACCTCAAAACTAATCTGTTTTACAGGATTCACAGGGATCATCACTCAAGGAAGAGATCTTAGCTTCAATATGGTACATTGATAGTGGTTGTTCACAACATATGACCCATAACAAGAAGCTGTTATCAAATTTTCAAAGCATTGATGGTCCAAGAGTTTTATTTGGTGATAATAATTGTGGTCAGACTAAAGGTGTAGGTACTTTGATTATCAAGGATATTAAGGTATCTGAGGTATATTTTGTTGAAGGTTTGAAACATAATCTGCTATATGTTTCTCAACTTTGTGATAAAGGTTTTCTTGTAAAATTCTCAAGGGATAAATGTGATATTTTGGATAATTCCTCAGATAAGGTACTATTAACTGGCTTTAGACATGGTAATATCTATGTGGCCAACTTTAATAGTTGTCCCAAAGATACTTGTCTGATAGCTAAGGGTGGAGAAGATCTCAGCTGGCTATGGCACAAAAGGCTTAGTCATCTGAATTTCAAGACCCTTAGTAAGCTGGCTAAGAAGAACCTTGTCAAGGGATTACCTGAAAAAATTTTATCCACTGATCTTAAATGTGATGCTTGTCAAAAAGGTAAACAACCTAGACACTCGTTTAAGAGTATTAACTCCTCCTCATCTGAAAGAGTGTTGCAACTCCTTCATCCGGATCTGTTTGGACTGTTAAACCTCTCGAGTTTCGGTGGAAGGAAATATACTCTTGTTGTAGTAGATGACTTTTCTAGATACACTTGGGTTATATTTCTTTTCAAGAAAAATGAGACTATGAATAAGATTCCCGATCTGTTGCATGATTGAGAATGAGAAAGGTGTTAATATTATTAAAATAAGGAGTGATAAGGGCACAAAATTTTTGAATTCTTGTTTATCTAATTTTTTCAATGAGTGTGGAATTATTCATGAGACATCTTCAGCAAGAACTCCTCAACAAAATGGAGTGGTTGAAAGAAGGAATAGAACTTTGAAGGAAGCAGCCCCGGAGCATGTTGGCCGAGTATAATACCCCCTCATAGGTTCTGGGGGCGAAGCCATCAACACAGCTTGCTATACCTGAGCAGTGCTTAGTTGTCTAAGACAAGGGTAAGACTCCTTATGAGATTTGGAAGGGTAAGATTCCAAGGATCTCATACTTCAAAGCTTTTGGTTGTAAGTGTTTCATCCATAACAATGGGAAATCTAAGTTAAGAACTTTTGATACTAAAGAGCTGATGGAATATTCTTGGGATATTCTAATACTTCAAAGGCATTTAGAGTTTTTAACAAGACAACCCTTTGTGTGGAGGAAACTCCTCATGTTGTTTTTGATGAGCTGTATTCCTTCTCAGATAAAGTGAATCAAATTTCTGAAAATCTAGATAAAATTGAATTATCCAAGACTAAACATAGAACTGTCTATCTGCCTAGTCTTGATTCAGAATCAGATGAAGAAGAATCCCCATCGATAATCGGAAGACAACTTCTCGATCGACTCCTTCGTGTCGGACACCTTTGACATCACCGATTAGCAAGGATTAGCTGATGAAGGGGGAACGTCAGGTGAGGTTGAGTCGAGGGAGTTGCCCACTCGAGACTCAAGATGAGGATCCTTCTCCTCATATAGGCAAAAGGATGAGAAGTTATCATCCATCCGATCGAGATTATAGGAGACCCATCTAGAAGTGTGCGGACACGAATGATGCTAGACTCGAAAGTCTTTTCGGTTGTTATGTGTCACTTCTTGAACCCAAGTCTATTGAGGAAGCACTATCGCACCCAAATGGATAATAGCCATGCAGAAGAACTGCATCGGTTTGAAAGGCAAAATGTATGGGATCTAGTGGAAAGACCCTTACACGAAAGATTATAGGCACCAAATGGGTGTTTAAAAATAAAATGCAGATGAGAACAATATTATTGTTCGAAATAAGGCAAGACTGGTTGCACAAGGTTATTCATGATCGAGGGAATAGACTATGATGAAACCTATGCTCCAGTTGCCAGATTAGAGGCAATAAGATTGTTCTTGGCATTTGCTGCATATAAGTCTTTCAAAGTCTTTCAAATGGATGTTAAGTCTGTTTTTCTTAATGGTGTGTTACTTGAGGAGGTCTATGTAGAGCAACCTCCGGGTTTAAGACCAATAACAAGGTCTATAAACTCAACAAAGCTCTATATGGACTGAAACAAGCTCCCAGAGCTTGGTATGATACTCTATCTGATTTCTTGACATCAAATGGTTTTTCTAAAGGTAAGATTGATAGAACTTTGTTTAGAAAGGAAGTAGATGGCAACATCTTACTAGTTCAAATTTATGTAGATGACATAATTTTTGGTTCTCCTAATCTGAAATTATGTGAAGAGTTTAGCATTCTCATGAAAAAACAGGTTTGAAATGTCAATGATGGGAGAATTAACATACTTTCTAGGCTTACAGTTAAAAATGGATGAGTAAGGGTATATTTATACATCAGCCTAAGTATGCTAAGGATCTGATTGAGAAATTTGGAATGACAACTAGCGAGAGAAGTTAAAATACATATGGCAACTAACTTCTCAATGGATTCGATGAGCGAGGGGATATCCACCGATGCAACGGAGTATCGTGGACTGATTGGATCTCTTCTCTATCTCACCGCAAGTAGACCGGACATAGCTTTTGCGGTTGGGGTATGTGCAAGATTCCATCTAATCCCAAGAAAACTCATCTGGAGACTCTGCTAAGAAAATTCTTAGATATCTCAAAGGAACCTTGCAAGTAGGGTTATGGTACCCACCGATGACAACTTTGAGCCGACAGTTATTGATTCAGACTTTGGAGGATGTAAGATTGATAGAAAATCCACTTCTGGAACTTGTAAATTCTTAGGCAACAAATTAATCTCTTGGTTATCTAAGAAACAGACATCTGTTGCCACCTCCACAACTGAAGCTGAATACATGGCAGCTGGAAGTTGTTGCTCTCAACTCCTCTGGATTAGTCAACAGCTTAGAGATTATAATATTCAAACATCAGCTGTTCCTATTTACTGTGATAGTAATAGTGCAATAGCAATGACTTACAATCCTGTTCTACATTCTAGATGTAAGCATATAGATATTAGGCATCATTTCATTAGGGATCATGTTGAAAAGAATGACATTAGAATTGAGAAAATTGCCACTGAATCACAAAGAGCTGACATTCTTACAAAACCATTAGCTGAATCTAGGTTTAAAGAAATGTGCTTAGAATTAGGATTACTTGATGCATCTTTAGCTGGTTTCTAATTTGTGTGCATCTGTTTCCTTATTTCTTATCTTTTTTTTCTTTAAAATGTCTAGAAAGAATTATCGGACTAGATATGTGTCAAAGGACAATCGGGTAGTGATATCATTGATCTCCTTTTAGGAATCAAGAATCAAGGATTAGTCATATTGACCTTATCTGAATTGATAATTACTTGTCTGACATTGAGTAAATCAGACAAGGACACAATAGTCAGCTGAATCTCCTGAGAAAATCAGATGACTATTTACATCCTATCTGATTTATCTTAAGCTTCTGATGGTTTCTTTTGAGTTTATGTCTTTGCAGGAACAGGTCACAGATAACACTGTTTCATTCTTTTATTCAAACTCCTTTATTCTATTTCTTTTGTTTCTTAATAAATTTTTTTTAGAAAAGTAAATCTGAGTCTGTTTTGTTTAAACTTGTTTTGAAATTGCTAAAAAGTTACATCTAAACTGTTGGTTTTCAAGATCAGACAGGTTACTTTATCAGATGACTTTCTAAACCCATCTGTTTTTAAAACTAGTCTGTTTTTCAAACTCATCTGATTTACAAACCCTTAGGCGAAGTAAGGTAACCCTAGGCTGACGTCAAGTATACTTACTTCTCTGCATAAAGTAACCTACATCTGTCAAATCAATAGTCTATAAAGTAACTATTTACGCATTCCAAAGGCGATTACAGTTCACGCGCTGAATCCTAATCGCTTATCTTAGTTTTTAACCGTTGATTAATACTCAGTAAAAACTTTTTGAATAAATGGCTAAGATTGATTCAAGTTTTCAAAAATGGCGGTTTCTCTTTCCAATCTATTCCCCTATAAATACATCTTCTTCTCCAAATTCATTCTTTTCACTTTCAGAACTTTTCAAAACTCTCTGCAAGTTTTCTCAAACTCTCTCTAAAATCTGTATATGAGTATTTCTGTAAGAGGAGTAACATCAACAATGGTGGATGTACAAAATGAAACCTACGCAAAGAAGGTGAAGTCTGAGATGTATGTCGACTTCGACACCACAACCGACGTAGAATCCAGGGAAATTTTATCCTTATTGGAAAGGGCTGGATTGAGGACGTTTTGCTCCAAGAAATCCCCTTCCAATAAGACATTGGATATGAGAGGGCTGGAGTTCTATGTCAATGGGACATATGAACATGGAGTTTTCAGAACCAGGGTGTATGGAGAGGTCTTGACTGTTTCTCCGGCGGAGGTGGCCAGGATTTTTGATACGAGCAGTGAGGGTGTGAACCCCCTCACCTACAAATCTGATGAATGGGTAGAATCATTTGAGATGATTGCCGAAATTCTATGAAGGATCGCCGATCGGAGTTGAAGAAGAGAATGCTCCGACGATGATATCGCCTTGATGACCATTGTCACGAAGGTGATATTGGGAGAACAGAGCTCCCACGATGGGCGACAGACCCGCACTCTGCGTAATGAGAACTATCTTGGATGGGGTTCGGCCAATTGGGCTGGTCTTCTTTCGAGAAGCCGGAGACGGAAAGGAAGCGTCCTGGAGGTAGTAAATGGGAAATGGCGGGCGAAGTCAATCACTAGTCTTTTTAACAAAGTGACTGTGATTATGGAGGACTTGTTGTCACTGAGATAAATTGGTCGAGACGGTCCGATCGTACACGGCGAAGGGGCTTGACCAAAGATGAGCCACTCGGGGCTCCAGTGATTCCCGATGAGGGTGGAGCGAGGTTGGAGCTCAAGCTCCAGTGAAGAAGAAGGCCGAGGAGGAGGAGGAGGAAGATGTGGAGGCGGAGCTGCCCGACCGTGAGCTCACCCGAGAGGCTGAACAGCCGATGAAGGCAAGGAGAAGGCACCAAGGAGACGAAGGTTGGTGAAAACCTCCGAGTTGGGAGGATCATCTGCAGATCAGCCAACTCTTCTTCCCGAGAAAGTATCCACGCCGGCTGCAGATTGCAGCTCGGGTGGTCCAGTGGAGGAGGTCCAGAAATCGATTCGAAGGGACCCCCTCCCCCAGCCGAGGTCAGGTACATTTCTCCCCCTCCCCATCTCCAACCCAAACTGGCAATGAAGAGGTGTCCCAGGCTGGCACCTCAGAGCCTCTGAAACAGCCTACTCCCGAAATTATCCAAAGTCCAACCCCATCTTCTCTCCCCCAAATCCAAACTTCATCTCCTCCACCATCCCCATCTCATATGCTGTCCTTCTTATCCGGACCAAGTATTCTCCCCAACCCCATCTCCATATCTCCACCAGCCTTACCCACAACTTCTCAACCCCAACTCATCTTACTCCAATCACTCCAATCTTCTCCACCTACCACTTCACAAATTCCACCTTTACCATCATCTCCCCACCAGAAATCCCACCCCCACCATTAGACACCCCCACCTCATCTATCCCAGCCGAACCTCATGTGGATACCTCAAATATCTTTGGGGATATTCCCATGAGCTCCCCTAGTCCAACTTCTCCCACCACCTCTTCCTCGTCTGAATCAGAGGAAGAGGAAAGACCAATTCTTGTCATCTCCTCTGCATTTGAACAACTCCACAGCAAAATCATTTCCCAAGTTCAGAGGATGATGGAGAAGAAAACACGAAAGGTGATTCGAGCAGTCACAGACACTATGCTCGCCAACATGCAGATTGCTGAGGTCAACATGACCAGAAACTTATCAGCCAATCTCAGCACTGCTGTTGGATCCAGACTGAGTGCGCTTGAAGAAGAGGTCAAGGCACTGAAAGAGAAGACAAAGAAATTCCGACAACGAAGTCGTGGTCTCAACACTCACATCTGATCGAACTACTTGAGACGACGTTGTGCAATGATAGAGGCCCAGCTTGATCCCCTCAAGGATGAAGTTAAAAGGGGGAAGGTGCTGAGAGCGCAGATTGGAAACCCTCACAAATGGTGTCATGTCAATAACCGATAAGCTTGATACAAAGGCAGACACACGAGTGAGTTGGAGGCAGCCAAGGTGGAAATTAAAATCAAATCGTATTTAGTTGGCTGCCTTGCAACCGAGGGTAACCCAGTTGAAGAGGCCATCCGAGAGGATGAGGAGAAGAGAAAGAAGGAGGAAGAAGAGAAAACAGAGAAGCTGCTGGCTCGCATGAAAGAATCTGAGGAACCGGAGCCCAAGGGCAAAGGTAAAGGGAAAGCAGCAGCAGCAGCTGAGAAGACTCCATCAGCCGAGCAGATGATCAGCCCCAGATCAGCCGAGCGCAAGAGAAAGGAACCAGACTTCTCCAACTTATCAGCTGAGCAGATCAGAAGAATCATCTTGAGAAGGAGATGTTTGAAAAGAGAGAAAAGAAGAGGCTGAAGAAGATGGGGAAGGCTGAAATGAAGTGGGACAGGGATACTCGGAAGTGGGTATCCAAAGCTGCAAATGAAGCGGACTTCCGCCCTGTCCATCGCACCACAGCTCCTCCAAAGATGGTATCAGGGAAATACACCAGCGAGTATAAAAAGCAAGCCCTGGATGCCAAATGGATGTATTACGGTACATCTTGAAGGCATCACCATCCGGAGCAGCAACGAAGACATCTACTGGCATGAATGGATGGAGAAGGAGGACGCAGATCTTTATGGGAAGCTGCTCGATGAGGCACATAATGTGTTCAACTGCGATCTGATCGCACCAGCCTATGAGCAGGTCACCCCCAAGCTTAAAGAAGATGGTTCTCCTGATCTGGAATGGGTCAGAACAGTTGTGGCCAAAGCAGAAAGGGAATCCGAGCTCACAGATGAGAATGATCTGAAACAGCTTAGAGCAAGGATTTTCAGCTGGCTAAACATTCCAGAGGCTGACCGATGGGGAATCTGATAGAACAGGATTTTTCTTTCCTTATCTTTTATTTTCTATCAGTTCTCTTATTTTGTAATCTGTAAATTTCTGTGAATGAATATATTCAGACTTATGTGAATTTTGTGTATTAGTTTCTTAGAAATTTTTTTTAAAATTTTTTCTAAGTATAAATCATCTGAGAAATTTTATATCTCAGAGTTAAAATTTTTTTTTAAGTATAAATCATCTGAGAAATTTTTATATCTCAGAGTTAAAAATTTTTGTTAAATTTTTTTTTAAGTACTTCTAAAAGAGTCTAAAAGATTTAAATTTTTTTTTCTGTCTTGAATGTGACTGAATCTGTTGAAGTGTGAAAATGTGCTGTATCTATCTGATTGATTTAACTAAATCTAGTACTAACTTCAGCTGTGAGTATGTTTCCTTGTTATAGGTTTTAACTTCATCAAAAAGGGGGAAATTGTTGGATCAAGAGGTTTTGATGAGTTAAAGAGCAGATCAGACTGATCAGCCAACCTAAAGAACAGCTGAGGATATAAGCTGATCAGACGGGGTCATGCATTAAGCTAGTCAGCTGAGGTCTGATATTATGCTAGTCATCTGAAGACAAGCTCAAGTCTAGTCATCTGCAGGAGACAAATATGAAGAGCTCAGACAAGATCAAGATAAGCCGAGTAGAATAAGAAAGGCGAGTTTTCACCAAGTCAGCTGCAGATGAGTATGAAGAATCAGCTGAGGCCTAGAGCAGTTTATAAGTTTAAGTTTGTTAAGCAGTTTCAAGTTTGTTAGAACTAACTAACAAACTAACTGTCTTTCCAGACTTATAAATAGGTCTAGATTTTTCATTTTTGAGATATAGAACACTTATGCATATTTGATTTTACACTCTATTCATTACTCAGATTTCAATCACAATCTTTTCACAAGTATTTCTAGTGAGTTTCCAAAAAGTTCTAAGTGTTTTTAGAACACTTTTCTTGTAATCTTCAAAATCCAATATTCACTGTAGTAGTTAGATTTCTAGAAGAAGGGTTTAGGAGATTGAAGATTTGAAGATTTGTACAAGTTGTAAGTTGTAAGCTGGAAGTAAGAAAGTAAGCAGTAAGCAGAGTCCCTTCTTCAGATTGAAGAAGGAGAGTGGATGTAGGATTATTAAAATCCGAACCACTATAAATCCTGGTGTTATTTCTTGCTTTCTTTAGTTTCTGTTTGATTTACAATTGTGTTACTTCAAGATTAAAGTTCAGAATCTTAACTAAAATCTGAATATCAACCTTGCTTTTGATCTTATAAAAAGTTGAGAATCCAATTATATTCCGCTGTGTTTAATCTGATATTTTGAATTGATTTTGGAAGTTTTGAAAAATCTACAAAATCTATTCAAACCCCCCCTTTCTAGATTTTGTTCTAGAAAGCTAACTCAAGGTTTTTAATCAACTCAACTTTCCGGGACCAACATCTTTTCTTTTCTGATTGTCTGAAAGAAGGACACCATGACGGGTGAGCGTACACCCATGAGGCCGATTGCACTAGTACGGCTCGAGGAAGGACAACCCCCGCGAACCCAATGCAGGGCGAAGGTGCGTCTGATCCCGTGCCTCCTGTTGTTGTGCCCAACACTGAGGGACCACCACTTGTTACAGTGGTGCGAGACGAAAGCTCGACTCCAGGCCAACACCATCCAGGAGTGGGAGCTACTGCTAGAGAGGGAGGGGTGAACCCACTTGCCTCTTCCTCTGAGATTCCAGAAGGAATCCCTGTAGCGGGGGTCCCCGGAGCCGCCAATGCTCCAGCCAGGGGAATACCTCCGAGAATGCTAGAACCAGCTGCCTCCGTCGCCCTGACTCGGGAGCAGCTGGATGATATGATAGGTCGAGCTGTAGCCAGAGCAATTGCGGAAGGGGGAGGACCCCCACCTGCAGGAAGGAGTAGAGAACTAGGACTAGGAAACCTGCCTGCTCGGTCTCAACTTGGGGGAAGTAGGCAGGACGAGTATCAAGAAGAACAAAGGAGAGAGGTGGAGTCCAGGAACCAGGAGGAAACCCTGGGAGCTGAAGGAGTCCAAGAAAGGAGGTCAGCAGTTCCTCAACCGAGGGAGGCTGGTCCGGAGGAAGCTGCACGGGGGAAGGGGGCAGCCCCTCAGCAGCGGGGAAGTAAGATCGAGGACCAAGAAGAGGGCACAAAAGACACCCAATCTGAGGCCATGAAGGACCAGATCAGGTCCTTGAGGAAACAAATGGACAACATGAAGCATCAGATGGAAAATCGAGTCAGTATGCCTCGACCTGTTGCAGGTTGGCAATTTACTGAGAATATCTTACAAGATGAGTTGCCTACCAATTTTAAACCTCTTAATTATGAATATGACGGTACTACTAACCCCTATGACCATTTGGTGAGGTTTGAAAATTCGGCCCTCCTCCATCGATATGGGGAGGGTGTGAAGTGCAGGGTCTTTCTTACTACTCTATCTAAGGCAGCCCAGCAGTGGTTTAGCCAGTTAGAGCCCAATTCCATCAACTCCTTCGAGCAGTTTGGAGAGCTCTTCTTGCATTAGTTCGCTAGTGCAAGGAGGCAACCTAGAGCTACGCTGACATTGTTCAACATGAAGCAAAGTGAAAATGAAAGCCTACAGGCCTTCATGAAGAGGTTCAATCAGGCGGCACTGGAAGTCCCAACCGCCACCCCAGAGGTAAAAATTAATGCTTTTACTAGCAATCTCTGAGATGGAGACCTATTTTCCTCCCTGGCCAAGAAGCCAGTCCAGACGTTCGATGAACTGCTAAGGAGAGCAGAGAAGTACGTCACACTGGAAGAAGTGAGGAAGGCGAAGAGAGCCGAGGTCAAACCTAGTGGACCTGAGAAGAAGAAAGAATCATCAAAGAAAAGCTCAACGGCGGAGCCAGAGAAAGCTGCAAAATTGGGACATCACTCCAGGTTTGATAAGTACACCCCCCTGAAGCTCGAGCTGGCAGAGCTACGGGAGGTAGCATCTGACCACCCTGAAATGAAGTTTCCATGGACACGATCCAGAGGGCCTCAGAAGCCCAAGTCAGATAAGTTTTGTCATTTCCATAATGAATACGGGCATGACACTAACAACTGTTTTCACCTACGTGATGAAATTGAGAGGATGATCCAAGCAGGACATCTTAAAGAATTTGTTTACATAGATCGAGTTAGCTCCAGGGGGTAAAAAAGAAAGGAAGCTGATGACAAAGCTGAGGAGAAAGGGAGGATGATCGAAGGGAGGCAGGAGGAGAGACCCTCCCAGAAGAGAGGACTTATCCAGATGATAGTCGGAGGTCCAGCAGAGGGAGACTCCTTCCGCGCTAGAAAAGCTGGAGAGAGGACCCTCAGGAGAGAGGTAGGAGAGATGTCCAGAGACGTGGATCAGAAGGAGGTTATCCATACACCTCGGATTCATTTCGGTACAGAGGATGGAGGCCTGAGGAAGGAGGACCACATTGATGCACTAGTCATCACAACAGATGTGGCCGGATATACGGTAGCGAGGATCTTCGTAGATACGGGGAGCTCGACGGATATTATATTCTTGGAATGCTTCAAGAAGATGAATTTAAATATAGAAATGCAACCAGTGGATACAGCGTTGTATGGATTTATAGGAGGAGCGGTCCACCCTCTTGGTTAGGTAACCCTTCAGGTGGGGCTTGGCGAAGCTCCACGGAGGAGGGTAATTATGGCAATTTTTTTTATTGTTGATGTACCCTCATCCTACAACATGATCTTTGGTAGGCCAGTATTGAATTTATTTCAGGTGGTTATATCAACTTATCACATGAAACTCAAGTTTCCAGTGAACGATAAGGTGGGTGAAGTAGCTGGTGATCAGCTGCAATCCAGAAAATGCTACGTGGAGGCAGTAAAGATGGCCGACAGAGAGCTGCATTGCAGCCTGAAAAGAGACAATGAGGTGGACCGAGAATCCAAGAGATGTAAGATTACGGAGGAAACTGATCCTCCAAAAATGAAAGCTGACGAAGAGCTGATGATGGTCGAGTTGTATCCAGAGAAAAAAGGATACACAACTAGGATCGGAGCCCAGCTGGAGCCAGAGTTAGGGAGAGACCTGGTAACAGCTTTGCGAAGAAATGCAGATGTTTTTGCTTTTTCTTCCTCTGACATGACAGGTATTCCCGAGGAGGTGGCGATGCATCACCTGAACGTGGACCCTAAGGCTAAACCAGTGAAGCAGAAACTAAGGGTCTTTGGACCAGAAAAAGATGCCATTACGAAGGTTGAAGCAGAGAAACTGCTGGAGGCAGGACATGTCAAGCGGATCCAGTTTCCCACCTGGCTGTCCAATGTAGTGTTGGTGGCAAAACCAGGGGGAAATGGAGAATGTGCATACATTTTCGAGATCTAAACAAGGCTTGCCCTAAAGATCATTATCCCTTGCCTAGGATCGACCAGATGGTCGACTCTACATCTGGATTTGAGCTGCTAAGTATGATGGATGCCTATCAAGGCTACCATCAAATACAAATTTTTCCTCCAGATATTCCAAAGGTAAGTTTTATTATTGCTAGTGGAACTTTTTGCTATATTAGAATGCCCTTTGGATTGAAGAATGCAGGAGCAACCTATCAGAGAATGGTTGATAAAATGTTCCGAGACCAGCTAGGGAGGAACATGGAAGTCTACGTTGATGATATGCTTGTGAAAAGCGTGAAAGCTGAGAAGCACGTGGCGGATCTGGAGGAAGCTTTTTCAGTACTCAGGAGGAATGACATGAAGCTGAATCCAACTAAGTGTTCTTTTGGAGTAAGGTCCGGGAAATTCCTCGGATATATGGTGACCCAGCAGGGAATCGAGGTTAACCCTGTTAAGGTGAAAGCCGTGCTCGATATGCAGCCGCCCACCAATATCAAGGAGCTGCAGAGACTGAATGGAAGAATTACAGCGTTGAGCAGATTCATAGCCAGGTCTGCAGAGATGAGCCATCCCTTCTTCAAAATTCTGAGGAAGGGATCCAAGTTCGAGTGGGACGAGCAATACCAGCAGGCGTTCGAGGAGCTTAAACAACACCTGACCCAGTTATCTACGTTAACGAATTCAATTCCAGGGGAGACACTCTACCTTTACCTCTCTGTAGGTGGGGTTTCATTTAGCTCCGTGCTGGTGAGGGAGGAAGGGTCGACCCAAAAACCTGTTTACTACATCAGTAAGCTCATCCAAGGAGCTGAAGTGAGATACTCGGAGATAGAGAAGGCAGCCCTGACTATAATGGTCACGGCACGGAGATTACGACCTTATTTTTTGTCGCATAAGGTCATTGTTCGGACTAACTACCTTCTGAAACAGGTGATAGGGAGAGCTGATCTTCCAGGGAGGATGGTCAAGTGGGCCGTCGAACTGGGAGAATATGACGTGGATTTCGAGCCGCAGAGAACTATTAAAGCACAAGCCCTCTCTGACTTCATCCAGGAGGGTACATGTGCACCGGAGGAAGGAGAATGGAAGGTATACATTGACGGCTCTGTGTCTATGCAGGGTTGTGGAGCTGGGATCGTAATTATTGATCCAGAGGGCCAGGAAACACAAGCTGCAGTGAGGTTCGGGTTTGTTACCTCTAACAACGGAGCTGAGTACGAGGCCCTGATTCGAGGAATGGAGATGGCCGCTGAACTAGGAGCAGGTCGGGTGGTCATATTTTCAGATTCCCAACTTGTTACCCAGCAGGTTACAGGTGGGTACGAGGCCAAGGATGAGAAGATGGTAGCCTACCTTCAGCGAGTAGCTAAGCTGCATGGAAGGTTCAGTTACTTTGAGGTTAGACAAATACCTCGAGAGGAAAACTCCAGAGCGGATAGTCTTTCAAAGCTAGCGAGTTCTGCAACACTGCAGGGAGGAGGGAAGATCACCCTGGTGACTGTAGAAGCTGAAGCAACGGTTCCGTCAGTAGGAGCCATCGGAGCTGAAGATGATTGGAGAACCAGCATATACCGAGTGTTGCAGAACCCGGAGAGCTGCCCAGATAAAAGGAAAGCTCAGAATTGGAGAATCTGATATACGATGATCAGAGACAAGATGTACCAGCGGTCCTTCACGCAGCCTTACTTGAGGTGTTTATCCCCTCAGGAAGGGAGGTACGTAATCAAAGATATACATGAAGGTTGTTGTGCTGACCATGCAGGGGCTCGGGCAATAGTCCGGAAAGCCTTGAGGGCCGGATACTTCTGGCCTACCATGACCCAGGACGCCAAAGACTGGGTGAAGAAGTGTGAGAAATGCCAAAAGCATGGTTGCCTCATCCATCTCCCTGCAGAGGAGATGGGGACCATGCATTCTCCGTGTCCCTTCGCGAAGTGGGGGATTGACCTGGTGGGCCCATTCCCGATTGTAGTGGGCCAACGGAAGTTCCTATTGGTGGCAGTGGACTACTTTAGCAAGTGGGTCGAAGCTGTACCTCTAGCGAGGATCGAAGAAGGTAACATAATTAAATTTTTATGGAGGTATATTTGCTGCAGGTTTGGCATACCTAGAATCCTAGTATCAGATAATGGGACCCAGTTTATGGAAAACATGGTACGGGAATGGTGTGATAACCTAAAGATTGTCCAGAGATTCACATCGGTGGCACACCCCCAGGCCAATGGTCAGGTGGAGGTCACCAACGGAACCATTGTGAACGGAATACGTGCCCGGCTGGACAAAGCTGGAGGGAAGTGGGTCGATGAGCTAGAGTCAGTTTTGTGGGCTTATCGGACCACCCCCAGGGAGCCAACTGAGGAGTCCCCCTTTCACCTAGTGTATGGGGCAGCTGCGGTTATACCTTCAGAAATGGGGATGGAGACACATCGTTTAGCCGACTTACAGGAGGGGAGAAATGAAGAGCTGATGCGGGAGAACCTAGACATGCTAGAGGAGGAGCGCGGGATTGCCCACCTGAAAACTGAGAAGTACGAAAGCCGCATAAAGGCTGCTTATGATCAGAAAGTCATAAGTCAGAGGTTTGAAGAAGGAGATTTAGTCTTGAGACCAGCGGATGAACTGAAAAACATTGGAAAGCTCGATCCCAAGTGGGAAGGGCCGTACAAGGTGACCAAAGTCCTCCGAGGGGGAGCTTATGAGTTACAAGACATGGAAGGAAATCAACTGGCCAGACCCTGGAATGTCTGCCGATTGAAGAGGTTTTACACCTGAAGAAAGTACCTGCCTCGCTGCAAGTAGGTGGTTCTTTTTATGCAAGAGTTGTTTTATTCATGTTATGTGAATTCTGAATAAATTGTAATTTCGTTCCACTGGTACTCTTTTTTCCCCTCCCTGCGGGTTTCCCACTGGGTTATACTGCAGGGAGGTTTTTTAAAGAGGCCGGCCAAGTTAGTTCTTAACTTGTGTTGATCGATTATGGTCAATGGGGCAAATCTGTTTATCAATTAATGAAAGCGATTTTTCATTATCTATGAGTTTATTAGTTTATTCTTTCGTTGATTATGATTGAAACAATATGATTGCATGCTATTCGACACGATTGCATCACAACACACGATTGATTATATGAGAATTGATAACTTGCAAAAAAGTTAAATGAATAAATAAAATGCACGAGAAGCATTCAATAAGAAATACGATGAACATTCACGAAATGAATTCGCATCAACCAGAAAGAAGCTAAGAGATAGCTTCGAAACACTAAAGTTAAACCTAATAAGAGGGTTTAACCCACCTAAACCCAGAGAAGGGTTACGAGAAAAGAAGCTAAGAGATAGCTTCGAAACACTAAAGTTAAACCTACAGAGAGGGTTTAACCCACCTAAACCCAGATAAGGGTTACGAGAAAAGAAGCTAAGAGATAGCTTTGAAACACTAAAGTTAAACCTACAGAGAGGATATAACCCTCCTAAACCTAGAGAAGGGTTATGAGAAAAGAAGCTAAGAGATAGCTTCGAAACACTAAAGTTAAACCTACAGAGAGGGTTTAACCCACCTAAACCTAGAGAAGGGTTACGAGAAAAGAAGCTAAGAGATAGCTTCGAAACACTAAAGTTAAACCTACAGAGAGGGTTTAACCCACCTAAACCCAGATAAGGGTTACGAGAAAAGAAGCTAAGAGATAGCTTCGAAACACTAAAGTTAAACCTATAGAGAGGGTTTAACCCACCTAAACCCAGATAAGGGTTATGAGAAAAGAAGCTAAGAGATAGCTTCGAAACACTAAAGTTAAACCTACAGAGAGGGTTTAACCCACCTAAACCCAGAGAAGGGTTACGAGAAAAGAAGTTAAGAGATAGCTTCGAAACACTAAAGTTAAACCTACAGAGAGGGTTTAACCCACCTAAACCCAGAGAAGGGTTACGCGAAAAGAAGCTAAGAGATAGCTTCGAAACACTAAAGTTAAACCTACAGAGAGGGTTTAACCCACCTAAACCCAGAGAAGGGTTATGAGAAACGAAGTTAAGAGACATCGTCGAAAAACTAAGTTAAACCTACAACAAGGGTTTGACTGACTAAGTGTGAAATACGAGATGAGGCTTTAAGGAAGGCCTTAGTCACGTCTACGAGGATGGCTTAACCGAACCCACGTTTAGAAAGGATTCTTAAAATCTGAAACTACAATAGTTTTGGGGAAGTTAAAGGTAAACCCATAAGGTTAAACTAAACCGACGTCCAAAGAGGACCATGATACTTAAGGCAATGAAAGTCTTAAAAAATTGGGATAGATTTACCGAGAGATAATCTGTTGCGGCAAAGGGTTAGACGGCCCAAGCCTAGACAAGATTTTTAGAGGGAAAGCTGCAAAACAACTCCAAAAGATATAAGGTTAAACCAACTAGAGGGGGTTTAATCGCTCAAAGATAATTACGAAGGTGAAAGATTGCACCTACGAACATAGTTCTACCAAATTCAAAAGGGAATTGAGACCCGTCTAAGGCGTAGCCTTGACAAGACTCAAACCCGAGGAAGATAAGAAATACTCATTACAGGGAAGAAAGACAGCTTCGAAAGACCTAGTTAAACCTACGTAAAGGGTTTAACTGACTAAGTGTAAAACATGAGATAAGGCGTTAAGAAAAGCCTTGAGTAAGCCCACGAGAAGGGCTCAACTAAACTAGCACCTAGGAGGGGTTTTGGGACTAGACCTCTAGAGAGGGCCTTGACTGATCCAAACCTAAGAAGGGTTTCAACAAGGGTAAAAACAAGTTTAGCCTATACGAAGGTTCTAAACTTACCTAAAGTAAGGGAGGGTCATTTCTAGAGAGATCAGGATAAGACCCATGAAAGAAGAATTCCAAACATGGCTCGAGGAAAGCCTAAGAAAGTGAACCTTGATTAGGTTTTACTTGAAAAAGGTCTCCTAAGGAGAAGCCAAGTTAAGAGATAGCTTGGAAAATTTAAGATTAAGCCTGTGAAAAGGTGTTGGCTTATCTAAACCTAGAAAAGGTTTTGCTGAAATGAAACTATATTGAATCTTCAGAAAAGATTTAACTAACCTTAGAGAGTGTGCCTAGTCAAAGGCAAGAATTGCTTAAGGAAAACTAAACTTCAAGCCTAGATAAAGGTCTTCTCAGAAAGTTTAAACCAATTCTACAAAAAAGATTGAAGTAACTTAAAACCCAGGAAGGGTTGAGAAACTAGAAAACAAAAACCTACAGATGGGTTTTTGTTTCTAACTCAGGCCTGAGAAGGATCATGAGAGAGGAAGCTAAGGAGGCTTCGGAAACACTAAGTCGAGCCAACCAAAATGGGTTGAACTACCTAAATTGGAGAAAGATAGGGTTTTTTCGCTAATTTCCTCGAAGGGAAACTAGGCTAAACCTAGAGAAGGGATAACCTTGAGGTTAAAAGAGTTACCTAGAGGAATTCCCAGACTACGAAGCCAAGGAAAAATCTAAAGAATCTAAGGCATAAAAACTCCTAAAAAAGGGGGAGCATGCAAGCAGATGAGTTATCAGCCTATGAGAAAAAGGATACATTCACGCTATAAGCTAGTATTATGTTCCTAGTGCTTAAGTCATGCATACAAGCTAACAGCTTAAAGAGCTAGACAGTGTGAAAAATATGTAGAGAAATCAAGCACGAAAATCACAGATAAGAAATATGAAACTCCCGGCAAGGGAGGACACAAGCATACATGCAATAACGAGCTCCCGACAAGAGAGGATAAGTAACAAACATGAAAATAAACTCCCGGCAAGGGAGGAGAGACATTTATTCACGATCAAAAGACCCCCGGCAAGGGGGCCATAGGAGAGCAAAAATAAAAAGTAAACTCCCAACGAAGGGGAGAGCAGAATTCAGGTGCCAAGCCGGCATAAGAGAAAAAGAGAGAGAACAACCCATAAAAGAGAAAGGGAAATTGTCTTAGAAAAGTTAACTGGGGGATTGGGGTGGTTCCTCTGTTTCAGCAGTGACAGCCATCTCCGTATCCTTCTCCATAGCACGAGCTATACAGGCTTCCTCCTGCGAGATAGGAACTTCCAAGGTCAGGGGGAACAAAGGGGGGACCAGCGGGGACATCTCTGCAGAGGTTACCTCCATCTTCACCAGGTCTGCAATCATCTTGTTAAGAACTGGAACTCACCATTCTTCCTCGATGGATCGAGAGGAGTCACCCTTGAAAGAAGGAGGAGTAGGCATGGCCATGAGAGGGCCATTCTTGTCAAACACCCCCGAAAAGCTAGGATCTGTTTGCTGCTGTACAACTACATTAATACCATACTCATAGAAGAACTGGATGTAGGGACTCATATCCCCAAGGAAGCTGGGATGATTGAGGTAGTCGTTTCTTAAATTGGGCCACAAGGCATGCAAAAAATGCTGACCAGGTTCAGAATGAAAGAGGGTCTCTAAGCAGGACCTTGCTCCTTCCACCAAAGCTTTCTGGTGGATTTGGGACTCCTGAAGGGCGTGATAGACGGCCACGTCGCTAGTTTCCTTCTCGGCAGCTTCACGAGCCGCCTGAGCTTTCATCACCTCATCCTCCAGCTTCTTAATGCGAAGAGAAGCGAGGGTGGCCTTCTTCCTCTCCGCAAGGAGGGAATCCTCTAACTCTTTCAACTGCGGGGAGAGGAGTAGGTTTGGTGGACTCCATAGACTGGACAAGAGGATGCCAAGCTAAAAAAGCAGGAATGTGACATATATTAAGCTTACACAGAGAAAGTAGGCTAAATCGCAAAATTCAAAGCTAAAGGAAGGAGAGCAATGTTACCTGAGCAAAGTGGCTCGCGGCTTGATGTTGCTGTTGGTCCGGGGGGAGGCTAATCAATCGGTCGCAATCCTGGGCAGAGATTAGTTCGCTGAAAAATTTACTTGCAGAGGGACCCGAGGAGTAAGAGTCCACGTAAATAGGGGCTGAGGAGAGACCTTGGCTGTGCCTAGTGGGATACTTGCGATGCAAAGTATCTCGAGAATGGAAAGAACCCTGACTGGTGGAGGCTTTGCCCTTGGCAGTTTTCGATTTCTTCGGAGGGGGGGGGGGGATTATCCTCTGGATCCTCCGTGGGAACTGGAGGAGAAGAGTGAGGTGCATCAAGTGCATCATCTTGAGAGGCAGGTGGAGGAGGGGCTGATTCAAGTGAGTCAGCGGGACCTTCCAACACTTTGACAGCCACAACATCTCTGAAAAGGAGAACGACTTGAGTTAAATATCAGATATGATTATACTCATAAATGCAGGAGATAACAATAAGATAATTACCATCCTTGGGTTCGAGGGGAACCCTTATCGAGCTGAATTTAAAGTGGGAGAGGATACGAGAATTGAAACAGAGTTCGGGTAAGTCGAAATACCCGTGAACACGAACATGGGCATTCAACATCTGGATAACCCGATGCTTAGTGGAAGAGGAGATGTGATTAGAAGGAGCTGGAGGAGAGGGGTTTCGATAAATCCATTTCTGGTTTTGAAAAGGCCAGGCATTATCCGGAGTAGTAAAGACAAAGTGTTCACCCCATTCTTTGTTGATATTGGGGACCTTCCCAATAAATGAACATTTCCCTTTTACCCTGCTACTCACATAGTAGAAAGGTCCAGCAGTTTTGCAGGTGTACTGAGAAAAGAAGAGTTCGGTAGAGGGTTTCCCTCCATTTCCCTTGAGAAGGATATAGAAGGAGATCATCATCCTAATGGCATTAGGTACAAACTAGTTAAGAGGAACTCTGTAAAGGTTCGATATTTGACACAGGAATTTAGGAGGAGGAAAGCGTAACCCAGCCTCAAACTGGGCTTGCTAGAAAGCTAAAGTCAGGGGAGTTGCCAGGTTAGGGCGTGCCCCCCGATCGGGGAGAGATAGACTGAAACCCAATGCAATATAGTCGCCGGAAATAAGGTCGCTTAGGGCTTTGTCAGAGATTTTTGAGGGACCGGCGAAGGAGTCCCAGAACCGAACCCTATCCACCTCCGGAGAGGAGGAGGAGACGGGAGGCGAATCTCTAGAGAGATCGGGGATGGGAGAGTGGTGAGAACTTTGAGAGGAGTTTCGAGCGTTAGAAATGGTTCGGGAAGAACCAGAATGGGACATCTCTGAAAATGTTCCTATGAGCGAGCCAGAGTGAGAAAAGAAAAATTACCTGGATAGCGGGAAGAAGTCGAGGTAAGGAGTGAAGAGTACGATCGCGGAGGACTTGCAGAAGATAAAGTCCTAAATGAAGCGAGAATTCAGAAGAAGAAGTGGAACTAATTTTGAAATAAAGAGGGAGTTAATTGAGGCGTGTATCAGTAACTAAAACTGAAGGACGGATGCATGATCGACAACTATCCCGCGCAGAAGTCGAGGAGTCGCAAAATGCCAACAGACTAGCGAGAGGGGATGTATCTGGGAAGCCGAAGCTACAGGGAGGAGGTCCCCAAAGCTAAAGTTGCAGGGAGGATGTCCCCAAAAGCTAAATCTGCAGGGATGACTGCGTAAATATTCCTTACTCCAGGGAGCTCCGAGATCGCTCATCGGAGTAGGGGGAGTGGTTGATGCGGATAAAAATACCAGGCCCAACTACACGTAGGGCCCAAATACGCCCAGCCCAATAGGGCCCAATTACGTAACCGGACACCCTTAATAGAGGGAGGTAAACCCGAGATGGGCCCGAGCCCAGATAGGTTGCAATAAGGCTACGAAGCCCTGAACCTACCTACAGGCGGGCCACGAGGCTCAGGCCTGTATAAAGATGGGCCACGAGGCCGAAACCTAACTACAGATAGGCCACGAGGCCTAAACCTAGCTACAGGCCGCGAGGCCCAAACTCGACTATAGGGGGCCGCGAGGCCCAAACCGAGCTGCAAGTGGGCCGAGAGGCCCAGGCGAGATTTGAAGAGCACGCGGGTATTTGACCAAGCCCATAGCGGTTACTTATTTGATAAGACCGAGAAACGTGAGAAGTAACGAGCAGTTGAGATAATTGAGGCCCAAGTCAAGGAATATCTCCTATATTCCTTCATTGACTGGGTCCAACCTCCGTCCAGGGGGGAAAAGCATAGGCACCATCAGATTTCTTGAGAGAAAAGATATCCACGCACGACATCATGAGAAAACGTGCGGGATAATGCCCTGAAACCGTGATGACAGTTATCACTCTTAACGTACATATAAATAACACACTCAGAAGGGAGGTAACGATATCAATCAACTATCATTCTTACTTAGCTACTCTATACGTACTTCCTTAAGTTTTCTCCGGTGATCTGACTTGAGCATCGGAGTGCCTACGCCGGTGAACCCTCCGGCGTGTTTTGTAGGTACGTTTGTTCGAGGGAAGCTAAGGATCTTAGTGCGTAAAGGCTTTACCCACGTGAACCCAGGTGGGGAAACGGGCCCAGGTTAGTTTTTACGCATCACCTAGTTAGGCCTTTAGGATTTCAGGCTCCCTTTAATGAATCTAAGCCTTAGTCACCTCGGCTAAGTAGAGAATCTTTGAGGTTTTAATACCTTTGGAACCCCCCCTTTCATTTGATCAACCTTTTTTCATTTAGGTTATCGATCTAAGGCCTTACTAGGCTATCATTAGACCTGGTTAAAGACTTCAAACCTCTTATCTGGAAAAAATTTGCTTTTTTCCTTCCTTGAGCTTAATTAGTGCTAAAAAAAATCTGGTTTGAGTCTCTCAAACCTTGTAAAAATTACTTTTCAAAGTAAGTGTTTGTAACTTTACTCATATCAAGCCATTCTCGGCCTCCAAAATAAGTTTTTGAATCCTCCAGATTTCAAGAAATGTGTATACTCCGGCCTATTTAGACCTTTGTAAGTTGAATCCCCTTGAAATATTATCAAGTTAGGAAATATTCTCATCATGCTTGACTTAGTTTTCAAACCTAAGTCTGGCTGCATTTTCATACTTTTAGAAAACCGTTGGTCCCACGAATTGAGTGATTTATTAAGGAACTTTAGATAATCTTCTAGTGAAAATCTAGAAGGGGGGATTGAATAGATTTTCAAATCTTTTTCAAAGATTAGGAAATCAATTCAAAGTATCAAAGTCCACATAGCGGAAAACAGATTTAAACTCAATCTTTTATGGATCAAAAGCAATCTGATTAAGAGTCTGAAATTGAACTTGTTTGAAAGTGTTGGTCCCACTAAGTTGAGTAGATTAGACAAAACATGAACTAGCCTTCTAGGAAAAATCTAGAAGGGGGGGTTGAATAGATTTTTCTGATTTTAAAAATCTTTCAAAACTTATTCAAAACACCAAAGTTACACAGCGGAATTCAATTTTAAACTCAACTTTATACAGATCAAAAGCACACTGATATTTAGTTCCAACTTCAATTCTGAAATTAATCTTTGATTGATAAACCAAAATTGAAAGAAACAGATAAGTAAAGTAATGCAATAAAGAACACCAAGATTTATAGTGGTTCGGATTATAAATAATCCCACATCCACTCTCCTTCTCCAACTTGAAGAAGGGACTCTGCTTACCACTTACTTACTTTCAATCCAACTTACAACTTACAAAGATCTTCAACTCTTCAAAACTCCTAAATTCTTCTATCTAAAATCTAACTATTACAGTGAGTATTGAACTTTGAAGATTACAAGTAAAGTGTTCTATAAACACTTAGAACTTTTTGAAAACTCTTTTGAAAAACTTGTGAATTGATTTTGAAGATAGAAATCTGAATTGTGAATAATGTGTAAATCGTGTTGTGTTAATTGTATTTTAAAAATGAAAACCCAGACCTATTTATAAGTCTAAAAAGACAGTTAGTTTGTTAGTCAGTTCTAACAAACTAAAAGCTGCTCAACAAACCTAATCTTGAAAACTGCTCTGTTCCTCAGCTGATTTAACCTACTCGTCTGCAGCTGACTTGGTGAAGACTCGCCTTTCTTATTCTACTCAGCTTGTCTTGACCTCGTCTGAGCTCTTCATACTTGTCTCCTGCAGATGACTAGACTTGAGCTTGTCTTCAGATGACTTGCAACTTTACAGTCTTCAGCTGACTTGTCCAGTCCTCGACCTAGTCTGATCAGCTCAGTACTGGACCTTGACCTCAGCTGTTCTTCATAGTTGTCTGTTCATCTAGGTTGATCTTTTTAACTCGTCAAAACCTTTCTTGATCTAACAATTTCCCTCTTTTTGATGAAGTTAAAACCTACAAGGAAGAGACACACTCACAGCTGAAGTTAGTTAAAGTTAATCAAGATTATCAAATAGGCATATTAAAACACATTCACACTTTGAATCAGATTCATTCAAGTTAAAGCACTCAATTCATACTTAAAAAGTTTTTAAGGAAATATTCTTAAGTCTTAAGACGTTTTCAAAATATTTAGACTTAATAAAAAAAAATTTAAGTCTTAGGACTTAGAGAAAAAAATTAAAGACTTAGAAATTTTTTTTAAGACTTAGAAATTTTTTAAGACTTAGAAAAAATTTTAGAAAATTTTAAGTCTGAGATGAAAATTACCTCAGATGATTAATGCTTAGAAATTTTTTTAAGATTTCTTAAAACAGAAAAAAACTTTAAGAAATAAGACAAGTAAATCATATAAGTCAAAGTATATTCATTCACATATACATTTTACAGATAAGGAGAACTGATAGAAATAAAAGATAAGGAAAAGAAAATCCTGGTCTATCAGATTCCCCATCGGCTTGCTTCGGGAATGTTCATCCAATTGAAAACCCTTGCTCTGAGCTGTTTGAGTTCCTCTTTGTCTATGAGCTTGGATTCTCTCTCGGCTTTGGCAATTATAGTCCTGACCCAAGCCAGGTCAGGAGTCCTATCTTCGTTCATCTTGGGCTTAACATGCTCGAAGGCTGGTGCGATCAGATCCCAGTTGAATACTCTGTTGGCCTCGTCGAGCAGCTTCCCATACATGTCTGCATCCTCCTTCTCAATCCATGCATGCCATTGGAGGTCTTCATCAGCTGCACCAGTTGGAGAGTTCTTTAGAATGTACCAATGGTACATCTACTTGGCATCTAAGGCTCTTTTCTTATACTCCTCTGTGTGCTTCCCAGCCACCATTTTGGGAGGAGCTGAGGTGCGGTGGTAAGGTCGGAAGTCAGCCTCGTCTGCGGTCCTTGAAACCCATTTCCTTGACTCCCGATCCCACTTAAGCTCAGCTCCCTTGCCCAGCTTCTTCAGCCTCTTCTTTTCCTGCTTCTCGTACATCTTCTTTTCAGCATGTATTCTTCTGATCTGCTCAGCTGAAAGGTTAGAGTAGTCAGGCTCTTTTCTCTTGCGCTCTGCTGGTCTGGGGCTGGTCAGCTGCTCAGCTGATGACTCCTTTTCGACTGCAGCTGCCTTTCCTTTACCCTTGCCCTTGGCCTCGGGTTTTTCAGCTTTTTTAATCTTGGTAAGCAGCTTCTCAGTCTTCTCCTCCTCCTCCTTTCTCTTCTACTCTTCATCCTCTCGGATGGCCTCCTCGATCTGGGTCACCCTCAGTTGCAAAGCAGCCAGCTCATCTGATTTGATTTTGATCTCGGCCTTGATTGCTTCCAACTCAGTTGAGTCTGCCTTAGAATCGAGCTTGTCTGTGATTGACATAACTCCAGCTGTGAGGGTGTCCATTATTCCTTCAGCTCCTTCCCCCTTTTTAACTTCAGTCTTGAGGGTCTGGAGCTATTCTTCCAAAGTAGCACAACGGACACGGAAGTCAGATTTATCAGCTGTAAGTGCATCAACCATGATCTCATTGTCTGCGGCCACCTTTTGCTTGAGCAACCTCACCTCCTCTTCCAAGTTGCCCAGCCTAGTACCAATAGCAGTGCAGAGGTTGGCTAATAGGTTGCGAGATATGTTCATCTCGGCAATCTGCATATGGGCGAGCATCGTATCAGTGATTGCTCGAATCACCTTCCTCGTTTTTCTCTCCATCAGCTTCTGGACTTTGGTGATGATTTGTTTATGAAGGTCCTCAAAAGCAGAAGAGATGGCAGAGATTGGACTGGTTTCCTCCTCCGATGATTCAGATGAGGAGGAGGGGGAGGGTGAAGTTGGACTGGGGGAGTGCATCCGAATATCACCAAAGATGTTGGAGATATCCGGGGCTTGAAGATCGGTGGGTTGGGAAGAGGTGGGTGTATCTGATAGTGGTGGAGGGGGGATTTCAGGTGGGGAAGATGATGGAGGGGGTGGGATATCAGATGAGATAGGTGGTGGAGAAGAGGTTGGCTGTGGAATTGTAGGTTGAGGAGATGATGTGGTTTCGGTTTGGATTTGAGGTGGGGTTGGGGATGATGGGAGCAAGGCTGGAGGGAAGATGGTAGTTATGGGGGTGGGGGAGTAGACAGGTCTGGCGAGAATGGAGAAGAAGTCAGATTGGGATTGAGGGGGAGATGAGGTTTGGGTTTGTGGGAATGTAGCTGATGAGGTTTCAGCTTGGACTTGTGTGGGAGTAGGCTGTTTTAGAGGCTCAGAGGTGCTAGCCTGGGTCACCACTTCATCGCCAGAGTCGGTTGGAGAGGGGGAGGGGGAGAGACTAGCTGAAGTTCCGAAGAACTGTACCTTTTTGGGAGATGGAGAAGGGGTCCTTTCTGAGCTTATTTCTTGTACATCCTTCGTCTGGACCACCTTTGCTGCTATCTCCAGTGTCAATGTCTCTTCAGCCAGCAGGCTAGGTTGATCAGCAGCAGAGGATCCTCATATCTCCGAGGTTTTCACCAACCTCCTCCTCTTCTTGGCCTTCTCCTTCAGCTTCATTGGTTGTGAAGCCTCAGCTGAGCTCACAGTTGGCTCCTTTATCCTTTCCTCTTCCTTTTCCTCCTCAGCCGAGGGGTCCTGATCCCTGACCTCAGCTGCTTCTCCGTCAGAATCAGCTGGTCCTCCGATCAGCTCATTCTTAGTTAACAGCCCTTTCTACTTGGTATATGCTCTTACTCCATCAGCCCAATTGATCTAAGTTGTCAACAGATCTTCCAAGATGACCGTCACCTTGTTGAACAGACTGGTGATTGATTTGGCTGGCCACTTTCCGTTCACCACTTCCAACCTTTTCCTTTCAGTCTCAAACCGGCCCAACAACATCTCAGCCCAGTTCGCTTGCACCCCATCTATGATGGCCCTCATGCAACATAGCCTGGGTCAAGTCAGCCCATCATGGGAGTTCTGCTCCCCTAAGATCACCTTCGTCAATATCGTCATCAGCAGACGATATCTCCGTCGGAGCATTTTCTTCTTTAACTTCAATCTCCGATTCTTCATTGATGTTCGGGCAATCATCTTGAATGATTCTATCCAGTCGTCTGATTTGTATGTGAGGGGATTCACACCCTCATTGCTAGTATCAAAAATCTGTGCCACCTCCGCCGTGGTCACCACCAATTCCTCGCCGTAAACACGGGTTCTGAATACGCCATTTTTGTATGTCCCGTTGACATAGAACTCAAATCCTCTCATGTCAAGAGTCTTGTTTGTGTTAGACTTCTTGGAGTAGAAGGTCCTTAATCCTGACCTTTCCAATAGTTGAAGAACCTGTCTCGATTCTTCATCTTGGGTGGTTTCGAAATCGACGTACATTTCTGACTTGATCTTCTTGTTATAAGTCTCAGTATTGATTTCTACCATTGTCGGAGTTATTGTGATAGGTTTTTGAGATTGGCTCATAAAACATTTGGCTAAGGATTTTTTAGAATAAAATTTGCAGAGTATAAGTATGATTTCTGAAAGTGAAAAAGTTTGAACGAAGAAGAAGATGTATTTATAGGAGGGAAGATTGGAAAGAGAAACCATTTTAGAAAATTGGGTTTTAATCTAAGCCGTTTATTTGAAATGATTTATTGTGCTGAATCAACAGTTAAAAACTTGGATAAACGATTGGGATTCAGCGCGAGTAGTTCACTAAACTTTGAATTGCGTAAAAAGTTACTTTGTAGACTGTTGATTTGACCGAAGTAGGATTACTTTATGCAGAGAAGTATACCTGACGTCAGCCTAGGGTTACTTTACTTCGTATAAGGGTTTTCAAAATAGATAGGGTTATGAATTCGTCTGATAAAGTACCTCGTCTGATTTTTAAAACAGCCTAGTTTTATCTTTTGGCAAACTTTGAGATCAGTTAAGAAAATATTTTATTTCTAATAAGCAGGCTCAGATTAGATTTTCTAAAATTAGTTTTTTCAACCAATAAAAACAATTTGAGAAGAGTTTTATATGAAAACACAGTGTATGGAGAGCATTTAGAGGAGTCCAGATGGGAAGGTTTATAACAGATGAGATGAATCAATCTGATCTAACAATCTGCTCTGTGAACTGTTCCTGCAAAGACACAGCCTTAGTAAAACCATTAGTAACCAGGGTAAGTCAGATAGGATGCAATGATCATCTGAATTTATAGAAATCAGTTGACTATTGTGTCCTTGTCTGATTTACCTAATGTCAGATAAGTAATCATCAAGTCAGATAAGGTCAATATGACTAATCCTTGATTCTTGATTTCTAAATGGAAATCAATGATATCAACTACCTGATTGCCCTTTGACTCATATATAGTCTGATAATTCTTTCTAGACATTTATTTAAAGAAAGGAAAGAAAGAAATAAGGAAAACAATTAACAGATGCAAGCAATGATAATTAAAAATCAGCCAATGATGCATCAAGTAATCCTAATTCTAAACACAATTCTTTAAATCTAGACTCAACTAATGGTTTTGTAAGAATATCTGCTCTTTGTGATTCAGTGGCTATCTTTTCAATACTAATATCATTCTTTTCCACATGATCTCTAATGAAATGATGTCTAATATCTATATGCTTACATCTAGAATGCAGAACAGGATTGTATGTCATGGCTATTGCACTATTACTATCACAGTAAATAGGAACAAATGATGTTTGAATGTTATAATCCCTAAGCTGCTGACTAATCCAAAGGAGTTGAGAGCAACAACTTCCAGCTGCCATGTATTCAGCTTCAGTTGTGGAAGTGGCAACAGATGTCTGTTTCTTAGATAACCAAGAAATTAATTTGTTGCCCAAGAATTGACAAGTTCCTGAAGTGGATTTCCTATCAATCTTACAACCTCCAAAGTCTGAGTCTGAATATCCTGCCAGCTCAAAGTTGTCATTAGCTGGGTACCATAACCCTACTTGCAAAGTTCCTTTGAGATATTTAAGGATTTTCTTAGCAGTCTCCAGATGAGTTTTCTTGGGATTAGACTGGAATCTTGCACATACCCCAACTGCAAAAGCTATGTCTAGCCTACTTGCAGTGAGATAGAGAAGGGATCCAATCAGTCCACGATACTCCGTTGCATCGGTGGGTATCCCCTGCTCATTTGAATCCATAGAGAAGTTAGTTGCCATAGGTATTTTAACTTCCCTACTAGTAGTCATCCCAAATTTCTCAATCAGGTCCTTAGCATATTTAGTCTGATGTATAAAAATACCCTTACTCATCTGCTTAATCTGCAAGCCTAGAAAATATGTTAATTCACCCATCATTGACATTTCAAACCTATTTTTCAAGAGAATATTGAAATCTTCACATAATTTCAGATTAGGTGAACTAAAAATAATGTCAACTACATAAATTTGAACCAACAAGATGTTATCATCTATTTCCTTTCTAAACAAAGTCCTATCTATCTTACCTTTTGAAAATACATTTGATATTAAGAATTCAGATAAGGTATCATACCAAGCCCTGGAAGCTTGTTTCAGTCCATATAGGGTCTTATTGAGTTTATAGACCTTGTTATTGATCTTAAACCCAGGAGGCTGCTCCACATAGACTTCCTCAAGTAACACACCATTAAGGAAAGCAGACTTAACATCCATTTGAAAGACTTTGAAAGATTTATAAGCAGCAAATGCCAAGAACAGCCTTATTGCTTCTAATCTGGCGACTGGAGCATAGGTTTCATCATAGTCTATCCCTTCAGACTGTGAGTAACCTTGAGCTACCAATCTTGCCTTATTACGAACAATAATGTTGTTCTCATCTGTTTTATTTTTAAACACTCATTTGGTGCCTATAATCTTTCTATGTAAAGGTTTTTCCACCAATTCCCAAACATTTTGTCTTTCAAACTGATGTAGTTCTTCCTGCATGGCTGTTATCCAGTTTGGATCCTATAGAGCTTCCTCAATAGACTTAGGTTCGAGAAGTGATACATAACAGCTGAATAGACTTTCAGAGTCCAACATCATTCGTGTCTGCACACTACTTGATGGGTCTCCAATAATCTGGTCAGATAGATGATAACTTCTCATCCTCTTGCCTATTTGAGTAGAAGAATCCTCATCTTGAGACTCAGCAGGCAACTCATCTGACTCTACATGAGCTGACGTTCCCCCTTCATCTGCTGACCCCCGCTGATCAGCTGATGTCAAGGGTGTCTCCTCAGATGGAGTCTGAAGAGAAGTTGTCTTCTGACTATCAGATGGGGATTCTTCTTCATCTGAATCTGAATCAAGACTAGGTAGATAGACTGTTCTATGTTTAGTTTTGGTTAGTTTAATCTTATCTAGATCATTAGAAATTTGATTCATTTTATCTGAGAAGGAATACAATTCATCAAAAACCACATGAGGAGTTTCCTCCACACAAAGAGTTGTCTTGTTGAAAACTCTAAATGCTTTGGAAGTGTTAGAATATCCCAAGAATATTCCATCAGCTGCCTTAGCATCAAAGGTTCTCAGCTTAGACTTCCCATTGTTATGAATGAAATATTTACAACCAAAAGCTCTAAAATATGAGATTCTTGGAATCTTACCCTTCCAAATCTCATATGGAGTCTTACCCTTGTCTTTAACTACCAAACACCTGTTCTGGGTATAAGAAGTTGTGTTGATGGCTTCAGCCCAGAACCTGTTAGGGGTTCCATACTCGGCTAACATGCTCCTGGCTGCTTCCTTCAGGGTTCTATTCCTTCTTTCAACTACTCCATTTTGTTGTGGAGTTCTTGCTGATAATGTCTCATGAATAATTCCACACTTGTTGGTCCCGATTTGTTGAGTTGATTAAGAAACTTTGAGTTAACCTTCTAGGACAAAATCTAGAAGGGGGGGTTGAATAGATTTTGTAAATTTTTCTAATGTTTCAAAATATATTCAAAGTACCAGATGTACACAGCAGAAATTCAATATTAAACTCAACTTTATTAAGATCAAAAGCAAACTGATATTCAGATTTTAACTTTGATTCTAAAATTAATCCTTGAACAATAAATTGGAAATTGAACAAATAAGTAAATAAAAGCAGGAAAGAACACCAGATTTTATAGTGGTTCGGATTATAACAATCCTACATCCACTCTCCTTCTCCAATTTGAAGAAGGGACCAGCTTACTACTTTCTTACTTCACAGCTTACAACTTACAACTTACAACTTTTCTTCAAATCTTCAAAGTACTCATAACTCCTTCTTTTGAATCTAAGAATTACAGTGAATAATGGGTTTTGAAGATTACAGGAGAAGTGTTCTATAAACACTTGAAACTTTTGAAAACTCTTTTGGAAAATACTTTGTGAATTGAGATTGAAAACTGAATAGTGAATAGTGTGAAAAATCAAACTTGCATAAGTGTTTTGAAAAATAAAATCTAGACCTATTTATAAGTCTGAAAAGACAGTTAGTTTGTTAGTCAGTTCTTACAAACTGAAAACTGCTCAACAAACTTAATCTTGAAAACTGCTCTTGACCTCAGCTGATTTCTTCTACTCGCCTGCAGCTGACTTGGTGAAAACTAGCTTTTCTTATTCTACTCAGCTTGTCTTGACCTTGTCTGAGCTCTTCATAATTGTCTCCTGCAGATGACTAGACTTGAGCTTGTCTCCAGATGACTTGTAACTCCTGATCTCCAGCTGACTTAATCAGTCCTTGACCTAGTCTGATCAGCTTAGTATAAACACCTGATCTAAGTTGTTCTTCAAGATTATCTGGTTATCTGAACTGTAGCTTCTTTTAACTCATCAAAACTTTACTTGATCTAACAACACTCATTGAAAAAGTTAGATAAACAAGAATTTAAAAACTCAGTGCCCTTATCACTTCTTATTTTAATAATATTAACACCTTTCTCATTTTGAATCTGTTAGGTAAGGAAAGTTGTATTTAGTTTTGATGTGTTAAAAAGTGTAAAATAGAATGACCAGCTGAGCATTATGTATAGACAGCTGAAGTAAGTATTTGTAAATAAAGCTAAGTACAAATAAGATATGTTGGTTCCGATTGGTTGAGTTGATTAAACTTGAATTAATCTTCTAGAACAAAATCTAGAAGGGGGGTTGAATAGATTTTGTAAATTTTTCAAATCTCTTAAAAAAAATATATATTCAAGGTACCAGATGTACACAGCGGAAAATGATTGTTAATCTCAACTTCAACAAGATCAAAAGCAACTGATATTATATGTTTAACTTTAATCCTGAAATTAATCTGTAATTGATGAACTAAGAATCGAAAAGATACAAGTAAATCAAAGCAATAAAGAACACAGGACTTATAGTGGTTCGGATTATAACAATCCTACATCCACTCTCCTTCTTCAACCTTGAAGAAGGGTCTTCACTTACTTACTTTCTTCCTTCTTGCTGACTTACTTACAATCGTGAATCTTCAGCCTTACAATGAATTCTTCCTAATTTCTGAAAATCTATGGCTTGAAGATCTTAAGTAAAAAGTGTTCTACAAACACTAAAACTGGAAAACGTATAAAACGTTTGTGAATGTGTACAATATTTGTGGCTCGTGAATACAAATTGTGTATATTGATGAGTGCAAAGTATCAAAAGTTAGTTCTAAACTAATTTCTATCCCTATTTAAAGAGATCTTCATTTGGTAGTTGTAACTTCCTTGGATTCTGTTTTGATCAGTTATAACAGTATAACTGAATCTTGTAACTTCCTCTTGGTTAGTTGAAACTGCTTCTTGAAACTTGTGTAAAATTTCTCTAACACTTCATCGTCTGATACTTACTCCACCTTGTCCTTATCTTCATTCCTTGTCTGGGTATTTGTTTATAATATTGCATGTCAACTATCTTCTGTGTTGTCCTTGTCTGATATCTGGTCCTCATCTGATTTCCTATCCTTATCTGAGGTTTGTCCTTGTCTGATATCCTGACCTCGTCTGACTTTTATACTTAGTTTTATTTTCAAACACTTACTTCAGCTGTCTATACAAAGTGCTCAGCTGGTCATCCTATATTACATTTTTTAACACATCAAAACTAAATACAACTTTTTCTTTACCTAACAATTTCCCCCTTTTTGATGATGTTAAAATACAGCTCAAGAAAAGAAAAATGTTGGTATATTTTGAATATAAACGTAATACAAGATATATAATCATATAGTCAGATAATCAGAGCAGTAGACTTAATCAACCAGATGATCAGAGTAATACTTTAATCAAGATTGAGATTAGAAAATTAGAAGAACCCTTAAAAAAATAATTTCAGAAGATTCAGTGTTATAAATTTATAAGACAGTTACTTATACCAAGACTTAGTTAATAAGATAACGAAAACAAGTTAACCAAATTTTGTGAAAGTAGTTCAAAAGATATATGTCACAGATATTCACATTTGCACATTTTCCACATTTTTATCTTTCATAACAAACAATCAGAAGAGTAAAAAGAGAGACTTAATCGTACCACCTGTCTTCTTCTGGAATAGCCATCCAGTCGAAGACACGATTTTTCAAGCTCAATGTCTCTCCGCCTTCAGCTAGATCTGCCACCGTCTCAGCTTGGATCAGCATCTGCTTCACCTTTTCTCTATCCAGATGGCCATCTTGCGTAAGTGGAGCAGACATGGTTGCATAAGGTGGTGCGACTATGTCTACATTGAATTCTGAGTCCCCAAGATCGATCAAGTACTGATAGAAGTTTGGATCTTTTGCCTCCAGCCATTCATGAAACGCAATGTTCTCGTCTGTGCCCCAAGAAATTTTCTTGCAGACATGGAACAGGAAGATCCATTCCCCTTCATACGTTCTCCATTTGGCCTGTTGGTCCATGGGAAGGATTTTCTTGGGCACAGCCTCCGATCTATGGAATTGTAACGCCCCGGAATTCAGAAAGTCGACCCTCGGGCTCTGACGTCCTAAACCCGTGTCGTCACTTAGTGAAACATAAAAACTGAGCAAGAAAATTTCTTTGAATAACAACCGATTAAGTTGCAGCGGAAAAATTTCAGAAACATTTTACTTAGTGAAGAGGAACTCTTTTAAAAATAAAAGATCAATATCTACTTTGATCAAAACCATCTGACGAGTACAACTCCCAGGGGGAGATAATAACATAAAATTTATAAAGTATTCATTACAAAAGGTTGAAAGTAACTAAGACAATTTATTTATTAATTAAGAGAGAGTGGGAAAGCGGTCGTCTACTGCAGCTCCCGGGCCTCATTCTCGCATCCTGAAAATATTAAGTTTGGGAGAGTGAGATAGGAATCTCAGTGGGTAACCTGTATGTTGTTACACAGATTGACAGGAAAACCTGAATAATTGAATCTTTTATTCTTCTCTTATCTTTAGTTATGCGTTGCGACATTTAGCCCATTTGTACAAGGTAATCTTCAGTTATAAGATTTTCATCCTTCAACTTTATTCGATTAAGAGATTCATCTTTCTTTGCGACAGTTAGTATATATATATATATATAGCACATTTGAGATGGCACGCTAGTGCGTCCGATCCCCGTAATCACATTGTGGAATGGCACGTTAATACGTCCGAGACCCGTAATTCTCCGTCCCAAATGAGGTGGCACTAGTGACATTTCTGCACACAATCTAAACCCTCTACCATCCTTATTGCTCCCGTGAGGTGGCACTAGTGGCATTTCTGCACACAATCCAAACCCTCTTCCAACCTTATTTCTCCCGTTTATATAGGGCTTCGCCCTCTGCAGATCAATAGATCAATAGAGATAATAACTCTCGTATGTAACATATAAAAACAAATAATCAAAGTAAAAGAAACTTGTTCTCGTATATTCTTATAGTTAGGAGTTGTGCATTTGAATGCTTTTGAGTTGTTCGCGTCTTTCGAGAAAACTGTTTATGTTTGATTCAAGAAAACTGACAACAGTCTATATAACATTAACTAGCTATACAGATAGTGTCACCCACCTGGAGAACTTTTAAGAGAAAAGTCTAACTCCTTGATTGCTTAGGCCTCTCGTACGAAAGTCTCGGTCTCTGGTTCCGACCGTACTCTACCTAGCACAATTCGTATGTTTAGTTCGACAACTCTTTTGTTCATTAGAAACTTAGGTTCTTGATCTTATTGTGCGAGGCTTTGAGCGAAGAAGGGGTACTTTATTTTATCAAAAGCTTCTATGGGTTAAATCCTATGTCTAACGGCTTTGTTAGTGTACTACAGTTTGTGGGTCCCGAATTTGGGACTTTCGGTTCCGTTCATTTTCAAGAAAACACTTAAGACACTCAAGTATATGCATTCATAAAGTATCATGTATGACATTTGATATTCAAACATGCATTTCATTAAAAGTTTTGGCCATTTATTTTAATCAAGTACCAGTCAATGAAGAAACAATACCTATACATGCATAAATGAAATAAAATACTTAGACTCGTTGGAAAATTATGAAATTTTAATATGTTATACACCTTTAAGTGTAGAACAAAGTTTATTAAGGGTCCGAGTTCATTTGAGTTACGAAACTATAGCAGATTTTGCAATAAGGACTCTAAATATTTGTTTCGGCAAAACAGTGACCCTAAATTTATAAAATCCATAACTCTCTGCAGAAACATCCAAAAATTATGAAATTTAAACAAGTGATGAATCACTCAAGTATGAACAACTTTCATTCAGGGACCGAAGCCATTTGACTTACGGATTTTGCCCAGAAAATTCGTGAACATTTAATCTATCGTTTGGTTCGGTTACTGGACATGTCTTACGAGAAAATTCATAACTTATTGGATACTAGTTTAAAAATCACCAAATCTAAGGATCTTGTTATAAACTGGTTGTAGGTCATCCATGAATTTTTCCATGATTTATACAATAGTCTAACTGGAAAAATAAATTCGTGCAACACAGAATAACCCTATGCGTCGAACATCGACCAGGTACTCAGAAAATGAATTTTATCTCATAAAGTACTAAACGAAATATTATGATTTTTGACTATGATTTACAAGACATCAAGGGGAACATTCCAGATTTTTCCTAGAATTTTATAACCATCAGAAAGGGAAGAAATAAAAGAAATGAGTCACTGCTCCCAGTTTCGGATCACTTCCGACACATAATATTTCATGATTTTATTCTCAGTATACAAAAATCTAGTTGCTACGAAATTTTAGTATGTTATTCTACACTTCAAATACTACATCTAAGAATTTTTTCATGATTTTTAAACGGGTGGAAAAGGGTCCGAATGAATTTTACAAAAACGGGTCAGTGGGTAGGGCATGGTTTTGGCAGCTTCATGTTTCAAGTATAACTTCACCATTTTGACTCCAAACACCAAAATTCCAACTCAAGCACTCCATATAAGATCATATCATGTAAAAAGGAGTTCTTAGGGCCTCATACCATATTTTTCCTGAATTTCTAAGCTTAAGAAGAAGAGTAAGACTTAAGAGGGGGTTTAGGGACTTACCCTTGGAGAATTTTCCTCTTCCTCTTGAGAGCCCCAAAGCTTTTTGTTGTGTGGAAGAATGAAGAGGGCAGCAACCTATTTATAGAAGGGAGGAAGGGGGAGAGGGACGGCAGTTTGGGTGATGGGGAGGGAATTTGGGAGAGGTAGTACACTAGGTATGGTCATTAGAGTGTTATTTTGGATAAAAAGGTACAATTGCACTATTCTCCCTTTAACCTCCCACATGGCCGGTTGTTTTTTGGGCATTTGGGCTGTCAATTTGGCAGCCCACTCTTTAATACAGTATTGTGATCTCGACGTTGAATTTTCGGTATTTTTCGGTTCGAGTTTCAGCTCCGAAAATTTATTAAAACGCGCGACGGGAGAACAAACATTTTTCTTAGGGTTTTCTTGAGTGTTTCCCACCTTTAAAGGACTATTGGTAATTAATCATTATTAAACAAATCCAGATTACAGACGTGAGTTCGAAAAGTATCGGTAGATTTTCGGGTCGAAAATTGTTCGTCAGTTGGAGAAAAATTAAGAAAACCACATATGAAATTAGAATAAAATAAAATGATCACTAAATTTAGTGATTTAAATATAAAATCCTATAATTGGTTTTGGGTTATTACAGGAATGGTCGAAAGATCTCTTCTCCTTCTTTATTCTTCGACTTCTGAGCCCACTTCCTTGTCATTCTATCATAAGTCTTCCCGACTGCTTTTTCTTGCTCCCTCCTCCTCTTGGCTTCTCTCCTTTTATACTTCTCTTTTTCCTCCCTCCTCCTCTTAAGCACTCTTGCCTCCTCCTCTGTCTCAGACTGGGTCTTCTGAACTTGGCTTGAAGCCTTAGCTTTCCCAGCTGCTTTTGATGAGGATGAGGGGGTTTTGATTGTCAGGACCGGAGCAGGATCAGCAGTGGGTGGAAGTTCGGGTTTAGGATCAGACTCGGTTGACTCAGCAGCTGTTCTCCTTTTCAGTCTCCTCAATGCTCTCTGAGACTTCTCTTCAGCCGCCTTCTTCTTTTCCTCTTCAGCTTTCAACAGTTCCTCCGACAGCTCATCTATCCTTAGATTCAGTGCCATAAGCTGATCATCTTGTAACTCAACCCTTTTCTTGAGCTCACTATCTTCCCCCTTTTTAGCATCAGCAAAACGGGTGTTGCAGATAGTGGCTACTTGATATATCTACCCTATGAGTTCTTCTCTTACAAATCCTGTTTTCTGATCAAGCTGTTCAAGGTGCTTCTTATGGACTGTTTCAGTTCGTCTGAACTCATCTTCCATGAACTGTTTCAGGATGTTTGTCTGTCTGTCCTTCTCCATAGCCAGCTGCATTTTTAGTACTTGAGAGAATGAAGCCTCCTTCGCTTTCCAAGATTCTTTCACCTGGTCTTCAACACTATCACTGATTTGGCGATATGCATCACGAACATATTGTTTGACCCAGGCATCTTGGTTGTTCATTTCCTCAGCCACCTTCTGCTTCAATTTGGCCATATTCTCTTCATGTCTGATTCCGGAGAAATATAGATCAATCTTGGTCTTTTCATGAACAGCTGCTTCTATATTCTCCTTTATTGCAGAGGTTATGACATTTGGGACCATCTGGAAGGCATTCAGACAGGCATTCTTCAGATTTTCTACTTCAGCCTTCAATGCTTCCACATCGGATATAGACGCAGATGTGGTGGGCAAGCTCTGCTCTTCAGAGGGAGGAAATAGTGTTAGATCTATTTCCTCGATTTCAGGTTCGGTTTGCACAGTAGCTGGAGGGGAATCTGCCAGGTGAGTCGATGTAGTTGGCATATCTGTTTCCTCCTCAGCTGTTTCTTGCTCCCCAATCTGCTCTGTTTGTGCCTCCTCAGCTGTATCCATCTCAGCTGGCTCATCGGCAGCTCCACCAATTATCTCTTCCTCCATCCTTTCTTCCTCAACAACAGCCTCCTCGTCCTTCTTCTGTTCTTCCCCCTTCTCAACTGCTTTTTCCACCTCTTCTGGGGTCTCATCTCCAAGGTATACCCTTTGCAATATATAATCAACAAAGGTGTTTTCGGTTAGGATATCCTGGAATGATTTAAGCTTTGCCTTCTTGAGAACTTCTTTCTCCCAGATGGCTAGATTGTTGCCCCCTGCTTCTGCTATCAAAATAGTTGTCTCTTCAAATGAACCCAGCCTGAGTCTTCTCAACAAATAAACATCTATCAGTTCTTTCAATAATTCAGGCTCGTCTTTAAGAGTGGATTCTTGTCTTAGGATGAATTTCTTCCCAAGAATCCGCAGTGAGGTTTCAGTTGGACCCATTTCCCAAGATGGGTTGGGTAGATTCAGAAATAGGTCAGGTTCAGATGAGGTTGAGGGTAGGAAAGAGAATGGGTCAAATGATGGTTGGGTTTGTGTTGGACTTATGGGAGTGGACCGTTTTAGAGGCTCAGAGGCAGCGGTCTCATCTGCCCCTTCATCGCCAGGTTGGGATGTGGAGGGTTTAGGTACTCCATCCTCAGATGAGGATGAAGATGATGATGGTGATCTGCCATCCTCTCCTTCTAATTCATCCTCAGACGAGACCTCCACTGTCTCCGTCTGCCCCGATACACCTACTGCCTCAGCTGCGACACTTCCCCCTTGGGAAGCTGTCCTCTCCTCTTCCTCCTCAGCTTCCTCCATCTCAGCAGACGAGGATTCATCCACCAACACTGTCTTAGTCTCCTTTGTCTTAGCTTTCAAAGCCCTTTTCTTTGGAGCTGGAGGTGGAGCTGGGGCATCTCCATCTCCCTCTGAGTCCGTAGCATATATCTTCTCATCTTTGATCAGTAGTCCTTTCTGTCTTATATACTTTTTCACACCAACACTCTAATCGAGGTTGTCTGTCCCCACTTTGTGCTCAAGTATGATGGTGATCCTTGCCATCATACTCGCAATTTTGGTCAGAGACCATTTCATCAGCTCGTCTATGATTGGGGTCTTTGTGAACTTCTTCTTCTCCTCCATTATCCTCGAGTAGACCAACCTCGCCCAGTTGATTTCGGCCCCGTCTATGATAGCCCTCAGACAGCATATCCTTGGTTTAGTTAGCCCATCGTGGCTTTGTTGCTCCCCTAAGATACACTTGGTTAAGATTAGCATCAACAGTCTGTACTTTCTCTTCAACATCGGCCTTTTCAAATTCGCCGTCGTATTTTGATATGTTCTCCTGGCCATCATTCGGAAACTCTCCAAATATTCCGATGATTTATAGGTGAAAGGATTCTCGCCGGTGGTGCTTAAACTGAAAATTACTCCAATCTCAGAAATTGATAACACTATCCTTCTCTTCTTTTCTTTCGTTCTAATTTGTGATTCTAATCCTGTATCTGTTGTTTTTGCCCTGGTCAAAAACTCAGCACACAGATCATCCACCGTTAAATTCTTCGAAGGTTTCATCGTACAGTATCGCTTCAGTCCTCTTGATTCCAGTAGATTCAGTATTTCTCTTGTTTCGGAGTAAGTCGAAACATCCCAATCTACGTACATCTCTGACTTTGTTCTATCTCTAATGGAGGTCAGATCATATTCGAACTTGATTTTCTTTTTAGAATCCGCCATTGATGAATGTAGAAGGTTTTAGGAGGGAAAAGAGAGGTTTTGAGAAAATATGAAGAGTTTTATGTGTGCGTAAATAAAATTATGCACACGAATGTCTATTTATATGGCAAATATAATAATAAATAATTATAAGATTAATAATTGCCTGCAAAAGTGTAAATGTAGACTTTCGAATCGCCATTAATGCAATTATGACATTTATTTTGAAAAGTGCAGAGAATATTATTTAATATGTCGCGCGTGAGATTGAGACGGTTCATATTTCAGAAACCGCCTCCATTTCTGGCACGTTAAGCATACTCAGCGTATTTCAAAAGTTAATTTGATAAAATTTCGGGTCCGTAGTAACTTCTCTCCTGACAGAGTTACTTATTTAAGAAATTACTTTTCAGTTAATTGGAGAGATAAAATAGAATATTATAGTTTTTAGAAAACAAAATTTGAACCCTTATCCTTTTATTTTGTAAAACAAAATATTTTATTACACTGAGTAACTTCATCTTTGAAAAATGTTTAAAGAAAATTATGATATTAAATTCATATATTAATTATATGAACCTAATATTCATAATTAATGTTGGTCCCGGAATGTTGAGTTGATTAAAAACCTTGAGTTTGCCTCCTAGAACAAAATCTAGAAAGGGGGGTTTGAATAGATTTTGTAGATTTTTTTATCTTTTCAAAAACAATTCAAAGTATCAGATTAATCACAGCGGAAAACAATTTTAAACTCAACTTGTAACAAGATCAAAAGCAATGTTGATATTCAGATTTTAGCTAAGATTCTGGAATTTAATCTCAAATAACAAATTGTAACTTGAACAGAAAATTAAAAGAAAGCAGTAAATAACACCGGATTTTATAGTGTTCGGATTATAACAATCCTACATCCACTCTCCTTCTCCAAACTTTGAAGAAGGGTCTTCACTAGCTGCTTACTTACTTACTTTACAATCTTTACAAATTACAACTTAACCTTCAACTCTTCAAAAATTCTAATCAAACTTTGTGAAATCTAACTCTAAGAATAAGATGTGTTTTTGAAGATGTGAAATGAAGTGTTCTATAAACACTTGAAAAATTCTATGAAGAAATCTTGTGATTTGAAAACTTGTGATCTTAGAAAATGACTTGTGAAATCTGTGTATATTGTGTCCAGTAAAGTGTTCTATCTATCTTTGAAAATGAAGTGCCTAGACCTATTTATAAGTCTGAAAAGACAGTTAGTTTGTTAGTTAGTTCTAACAAACTAGAAACTGCTTTAACAAACTTAAAAAAAAACTTCCAGTCCTCAACTGTCCTTGCTTTCCTCATCTGCAGCTGACTTGGTGAAGATTCGCCTTTCTTATTCTACTTAGCTTATCTTGACCTCGTCTGAGCTCTTCATGTTTGTCTCCTGCAGATGACTAGATCTCAGCTGATTAGATTTGTTCTCGACCCCGTCTGATCAGCCTAGCTTAAACTTAGCTGTTCTTCAGGTCGTCTGATCAATTGAGCTGCTTCTTTTTAACTCATCAAAACTCCTTGATTCAACAATTAAGAGTATTTAAGAGAAACTTCCTGGACTTTCACCTCATCTGGATTGATAGCATCAATGTCTGTTTTCTGAACACTTGGATATTTAGACCTTATCTTGTATTTAGAGATGTGTACTAAACTTAATTCTTGCTGAAACCACAGACACTTAGACAAATCGTTAGTATCAAGAGTAAGTCAGATAAGGTGTGATAGTCATCTGATTCTGTAGAAGTCAGTTGACTATTGTATCCTTATCTGATTTACCTATGTCAGATAAGTAACTATCAAGTCAGATATGGTCAATATGACTAATCCTTGATTCTTGATTCCAAAATTGGAGATCAATGATATCAGCTACCTGATTGTCCTTTAACTCATATCTAGTCTGATAATTCTTTCTAGACATAATAAACCAATTGAGAGAGATTAGTAGTAAAACTAGAAATTAGATTATAGATTAACTAAAGAAGCATCTAGTAATCCTAATTCTATCGATAATTCTTTAAACCTTGTTTCTGCAAGTGGCTTTGTCAAGATGTCTGCTCTTTGAAAATCAGTAAGAATCTTCTCTAGTCTGATATCCCCTTTTTCGACATGGTCTCGGATGAAGTGGTGTCTTATATCTACATGCTTGCATCTTGTATGAAGGACTGGGTTCTGGGTAATAGCTATGGCACTATTATTATCACAAAAGATTGGTACTTCTTTGGTAATAATGTTATAGTCCCTTAGCTGTTGACTTATCCAGATCAGCTGTGAACAACAACTTCCAGCTGCCATATACTCGGCTTCAGTTGTGGAAGTAGCTACAGAGGTTTGTTTCTTAGACAACCATGAAATCAGCTTACTACCGAGAAATTGACAAGTACTAGATGTAGATTTTCTATCTATCTTACACCCACCAAAATCTGAATCTGAGTATCCAGACAGCTCAAAGTTGTCATCAGCTGGATACCATAGTCCAATATTTATAGTTCCTTTCAGATACTTGAGAATTTTCTTTGCTGCTTCAAGATGGCTTTTCTTAGGATTAGCTTGAAAACGAGCACATACTCCAACTGCAAAAGAAATATCAGGTCTACTAGCAGTTAAATATAATAAAGAACCAATAAGACCTCTATACTCAGTTTGATCAGTGTCTTCTCCCTTCTCATCTGGATCCATTGAAAAATTTGTCATCATAGGTATCTTCGCTTCTCGACTGGTACCTATTCCAAATTTATCAATAAGATCTTTTGTATATTTGGCTTGGTTGATGAATATTCCCTTCTTTGTCTGTTTGACTTGAAGTCCAAGAAAATAAGTCATCTCACCCATCATGGACATTTCAAATCTGCTTTTCATAAGAGAACTAAAGTCTTCACACAAAGATATGTTAGTTGATCCAAATATTATATCATCAACATAAATTTGAACTAACAAAAGATCACAACCAAACTCTTTTCTAAAAAGAGTTCTATCAATTTTACCTTTAACAAAACTATTTTGAATTAAATATTCAGACAAGGTGTCATACCAAGCTCTTGGTGCTTGTTTAAGTCCATATAGAGCTTTCCTTAGTTTATAAACCTTGTCTCCTTTGACAAAACCAGGAGGTTGCTCTACATAAACTTCCTCAGCTAGGATTCCATTTAAAAATGCTGACTTAACATCCATTTGAAAAACTATGAATATTTTAAAAGCAGCATAGGCTAAAAATAATCTTATGGCTTCCAGACGAGCTACTGGTGCAAAAGTTTCATCATAATCAATACCCTCTAATTGTGAATAACCTTGAGCAACTAGTCTGGCCTTATTTCTAACCACAATATTGTTCTCATCCCTTTTGTTTTTAAAGACCCATTTAGTTCCAATGACTTTTTGATGATGAGGCCTTTCAACAAGCTCCCACACATCTTGTCTTTGAAACTGATTTAGTTCTTCTTGCATGGCATTAATCCAGTTGGAATCAGTTAGAGCTTCTGTATTTGATTTAGGTTCAAGTAATGACACATAGCAACTGAACATACAATCTTGATTTAGTTGGGTTCTCGTCTGGACACCAGAATCTAAATCTCCAATTATCTGCTCAGCTGGGTGATATGACATTACTCTCTTACCTTTATCTCTTACAGTGGATGGTGTCTTGTCTGAACTATTTATTTTAGATGATTCTATGTTACCTTTTAATCCCTGAACATCAGATATGTTAGTTGTCTGATTAGTGGGCAAATCAGCTAGTGAGGAAAAATTTCCAGGTTCTTTTCCTTTGTCCAATTCTTCCTCTTAATTTGAATCTGATCCTTGATTGTAGAATTTTATGGTTGATTCTTTGATAGTCATCTGTTCCAGATTGTCTGATATCTTTGTGATGTTCCCTGTCTTATCAAACTCAAGAGAAGATTCATCAAATATCACATGAGGTATTACTTCTACACACAAGGTTGTCTTATTAAAAACTCTATATGCCTTTGATATAGATGAGTATCCCAAGAATATCCCATCTGCTATCTTGGCATCAAAGGTTTTTAATTGAGATTTTCCATTGTTATGTATGAAACATTTACAACCAAATATATGAAAGTATGAAATTTTGGGGGATCTTCCCTTCCAAATTTCATAGGGAGTTTTACACTTATCCTTAACAACCAAGCTTCTATTTTGAACATAACATGCTGTATTAATAGCTTCTGCCCAAAATCTGTGTGGAGTGTTATACTCGAATAACATAGATCTAGCTGCCTCTTTCAAGGTTCTGTTTCTTCTTTCAAGCACTCCATTTTGTTGTGGAGTCCTTGTTGCAAATGTTTCCTGAGCTATGTCATTCTCAATGCAGTAGTTAGAAATCAATTTATTTAGGAATTCAGTACCTTTATCACTTCTAATTTTAACAACATTTAATCCTTTTTCATTTTGAATCTTTTTAAGAAATTCTGGAATCTTAGTCATAGTCTCATTCTTTTTGTACGAGAAAATAACCCAAGTAAATCTTGAAAAATCATCAACAATTACCAAGGTATATTTTCTTCCACTAAACCTGAGAGGAGTTACTGGACCAAATAGATCCATGTGAAGAAGTTCCAGAATTCTTTCTGAAGAAGGACTAATTATTGTTTTAAAAGAAGCTTTGGTTTGTTTTCCTTTTTTACAAGCATCACACACATGGTTCTTTGAAAATATTTTATCAGGAAGTCCTTTAACTAAAGATTTTCTTGCTATTTTGTTAAGAGTTTTGAAGTTTAAGTGACTAAGTCGTCTGTGCCACAGCCAACTTAAATCATCTGAACTCTTAGCAACAAGACAAGTATCTTTATGATAACTTTTGAAATTGGCAACATAAATGTTACCTTGTCTTATGAGTAAATTTGACACAAAACCCTTTATCACAAAATTGTGAAACAGATAGTAGGTTGTGCGTCAATCCTTCCACGTAGTAAACTTCATGAACTTGAACATCTCCAATCATTAGTGTTCCTACACCTTTAGTAAGTCCATAGTTGTTATCTCCAAACATCACTCTTGGTCCATCAATGGTTTGATAGTTAGAGAGAAGTCGTCTTTCATAGGTCATGTGCTTGGAACAACCACTGTCAATGTACCAGATGACCTCAAGAATATCTTCTCTATCAACTATCTTCTTATCTTCCTGCAATCACAAGTTTATTGCTTAGGTACCCTTTGTACTTTGGGTCTTTTCATGTTAAGTTGATTTTTAGGAATCCAGACAAAGATATCAATATTCCTTAAAACCATAGATTGAAGCTTACGTCCATATCTATCTACTAAGATAAGAATTTAAAGGTCAATCTTATTTAACTGATCTTTTGAAATTGTCTTGAATCTTGGTAAGAATGGATATGTCTTGCTTCTTCCGTCAAAACCATTATACCTAGGATAAGACTTTGATTTAGTCTTAGGTTTAACCTTTGGAGTTTCTTTCCTTGTCTGTTTCTTCTTTTCAGAATTATCAGATGAGGTAATTAATTCCTTGGGTTTCCATGGACTGAATCTAGTTTCTATCTTTGGTTTAGTTGCTTTGACAAAGACTCTAGGTTTTATTGGATCATTTTTCTTGCTCCTATCGAAGCCTAATCCAGTTTTATCACTAGACTTTTGTGAAGAATTGAAAATTTTATCTATTGTGGTTTGAGAGTTATTCAGAAGTCCTAACTTGAGATTTAATTCTCTGTTAGTTTTCTTATAATTCTCATTCTCAGAATAGATATCTGAAAATTTTATTTTTAAAGAATTTAATTCTTGTTCTAACTTTTCTGTCTTATCAGACAAGATACTGGTGATCATCTCAGTCTGACATTCCCCCTTGAATGTACAGTCTGGTTTCTCACTTTCCTTAGTTTGATTGACCTTAGTTAGATCAGTAATTTGATTCTTTAAATTAAAATTTTCAGCCTCTATCTGTTTATAAGCAGATAAAGCTGTTTCTAAATCTTTCAAAAGTTTACCAATAAGACTGGGATCAGTTTCTGATAAAGTATCACAATCATTATCTGAGGAGGAATAGTAATGTACCTCTTTTGCCATCAGACAGATGTCATCATCTGATCCAAAATCAGATGAGCATGAGGATGAAGATGTCTCATGAACTTCTTCTTTCTCAGCCAAAAGAGCTCTCTGATCAGCATACCTTCTATCTCATTTCTTCCTCTTTTCTTCTCTCTCTCTGGGAGTGAGTTGAGGACAATCATAACTGTAGTGACCAGGCTTGTTGCATGTATAACATATATCTCCTCTGTCTGTTTTTGGACTACTATCTCCTCGTCTGATAGGTGACTTATGACTTCTTGACTGATCCTTCTTTCTATCATTGTCTGAACTCTTTTCATCCCTGTCTAATCTATAGTTCCTTCGACCTAACCTGTCTCTCTTGTTTCTTTTGTACTTCATCTTCAATCTTTCATACCTTTTTAACAGAAGAGCCATTTCTTCTTTTACGGACAAATCAGATGCTTTAGAGATCTTTTCAGATTCATCTTGATGAACAAAAGCTACAGTCTTTCCAGATGTTGAAGATTCTGCTTCATCTTCTTCATCTTCAATTTGAATGTCATATTCTAATGCCTTTAGATGAGAAAACAAAGTGTGGTGAGGAATTGAGGATAGATTTTAAGTAGCCTTCAGAATGTTAGCTTTTTCTCTCCATCTTTTGCTCAATGACCTCAGCACTTTATTGTTGATTTCTTTTTCTGTATACGTTTTTCCCAAGTCAGCTACCTTGTTCAGTAGATTGGTCAGTCTAACATCCAATTGATCAACAAACTCTCCTTCTTTCATCTTGAAAGTGTCAAAAGCGTGTAGAACAGACTACAACTTATTTTCTTTAACCTGTTCAGATCCTTCACAGATTCCAGCAAGAGTTTCCCACATTTCCTTGGCAGTCTTGCATCTTTTAACCTTTTCTATCCAATCCTTGCTCAATGTTTCAATAATTTCAGTTCTTGCAACTTGATCTAAATTGTGAATCTTCCTTTCATCACTAGTGAGTTCTGAGCTTTTCTTTTCTTGCCTCACTCTTGTTTCAACTGCTGTAGTACCATCACTTGTGCCACCATGATAAAACTTGATGGGTCCTTCCTCAAGAACCTCCTCCATTCTGTCATGAATTGCTTTAAGATAGTTCTCCATTCTAAACTTCCAGTAATCATATTCTTCTATAGAAAAATCAGGCAAACTCCTGGATTTCTTGCTCTTAACAGAAGACATGGTGAATACAGAAAAATCATAATACTCACAAGATCTTGTTAGTAGAACTGTTAGTGAAACAAAGAAACTACAGATTATCAAGAACAAAATTTAGGATCTTAGTTAAGACCTAAAATTAATATCAGAACAACTTAATACTGCTCTGATGCCACTTGTTGGTCCCTATTGATTGAGTTGATTAAACTTGAATTAATCTTCTAGAACAAAATCTAGAAGGGGTGTTGAATAGATTTTGTAAATTTTTCAAATCTCTTAAAAAAATATATATTCAAGGTACCAGATGTACACAACGGAAAATGATTGTTAATCTCAACTTCAACAAGATAAAAAACAACTGATATTATAGGTTTAACTTTAATCCTTAAATTAATCTGTAATTGATGAACTAAGAATCGAAAAGATACAAGTAAATCAAAGCAATAAAGAACACATGATTTATAGTGGTTCGGATTATAACAATCCTACATCCACTCTCCTTCTTCAACCTTGAAGAAGGGTCTTCACTTACTTACTTTCTTCCTTCTTGCTGACTTACTTACAATCGTGAATCTTCAGCCTTACAATGAATTCTTCCTAATTTCTGAAAATCTATGGCTTGAAGATCTTAAGTAAAAAGTGTTCTACAAACACTAAAACTGGAAAACATATAAAACGTTTGTGAATGTGTACAATATTTGTGGCTCGTGAATACAAATTGTGTATATTGATGAGTGCAAAGTATCAAAAGTTAGTTCTAAACTAATTTCTATCCCTATTTAAAGAGATCTTCATTTGGTAGTTGTAACTTCCTTGGATTCTGTTTTGATCAGTTATAACAGTATAACTGAATCTTGTAACTTCCTCTTGGTTAGTTGAAACTGCTTCTTGAAACTTGTGTAAAATTTCTCTAACACTTCATCGTCTGATACTTACTCCACCTTGTCCTTATCTTCATTCCTTGTCTGGGTATTTGTTTATAGTATTGCATGTCAACTATCTTCTGTGTTGTCCTTGTCTGATATCTGGTCCTCATCTGATTTCCTATCCTTATCTGAGGTTTGTCCTTGTCTGATATCCTGACCTCGTCTGACTTTTATACTTAGTTTTATTTTCAAACACTTACTTCAGCTGTCTATACAAAGTGCTCAGCTGGTCATCCTATATTACATTTTTTAACACATCAAAACTAAATACAACTTTTTCTTTACCTAACAAGATAAGATCAAGTAGTCAGACTAGGTTAAGAAATCAGACTAGGACGATACATCAGATGAGGACAAGAAATCAGATGAGAACCAGATATCAGATAGGGACGACACAGAAGACAGTTAAGATTCAATACAATAAACAATCACCCAGACAAGGAATGAAGACGAAGACAGGGTGAGGCAAGTAGCAGACGATGAAGTGTTAGAGAAATTTTACACAAGTTTCAAGAAACAGTTTCAACTAACCAAGAGGAAGTTACAAGTTTCAGTTATACTGTTACAACTGACCAAACAGAAATCAAGGAAGTTATAACTACCAAATGAAGATCTCTATAAATAGGCATAGAAATTAGTTTAGAATTACTTTTGATACTTTGCATTCACAACTATTCACACATTTTATATACACGAGCCACAAAAAGTTGTACACATACACAAACGTTCTATACGTTTTACAGTTTTAGTGTTTGTAGAACACTTTTCACAGAACATCTTCAAGCCATAGATATTCAGAAATTAGGAAGAAATCGTTGTAAGGCTGAAGATTCACAATTGTAAGTAAGTAAGCAAGAAGGAAGAAAGTCAGTAAGTGAAGACCCTTCTTCAAAGTTTAAGAAGGAGAGTGGATGTAGGATTTTTATAATCTGAACCACTATAAATCTGGTGTTCTTTATAGCTTTGATTTAATTGTTTCATTTCAATTTCCAGTTCATCAATCACAGATTAATTTCAAGATTAAAGTTAAAACCAAAATATCAGTTTGCTTTTGATCTTGTTGAAGTTGAGTTTAAAATTGTTTTCCGCTGTGTTACTTTGGTGCTTTAGATAAGTTTTAGAAGATTTGTAAAAATCTGAAAAATCTATTCAACCCCCCCCCCTCTAGATTTTTCCTAGAAGGCTGTTTGAGTTTCTTCTAAAATCTCAACTAATCGGGACCAACAAGTGGTATCAGAGCGGTGTTAAGCTGTTCTGATATTGATTTTAGGTCTTAACCAAGATCCTGAAATTTTTTCTTGATTATCTGTATTTTCTTTGTTTCACTAACAGTTCTACTAACAAGATCTTGTAAGTGTTTTGGCTTTTCTATTTTACCATATCTTCTGTCAAGAGCAAGAAATCCAGGAGTCTACCTGATTTTTCAATTGAAGAATATGACTATCAGTTTAGAATGGAGAACCATCTCAAAGCAATTCATGATAGAATGGAGGAGGTTCTTGAGGAAGGACCTATCAAGTTTTATCATGATGGCACAAGTGATGGTACTACAACAGCTGAAACAAGAGTGAGGCAAGAAAAGAAAAGCTCGGAACTCACAAGTGATGAAAGGAAGATTCATAATTTGGATCAAGTTGCAAGAACTAAAATTATCGAAACATTGAGTAAGGATTTGATAGAAAAGGTGAAAAGATGCAAGACTGCCAAGGAAATGTGGGAAACTCTTGCTGGAATATGTGAAGGATCTGCACATGTTAAAGAAAACAAATTGCAGTCTGTTCTACATGTTTTTGACACTTTCAAGATGAAAGAAGGAGATTCTGTTGATCAATTGGATGTTAGGTTAACAAATCTATTGAACAAGACAGCTGATTTGGGAAAAACATATACAGAGAAAGAAATCAACAACAAAGTGTTGAGGTCATTGAGCAAAAGATGGAGAGAAAAAGCTAATATTCTGAAAGCTACTCAAAATTTGTCCTCAATTTCACATCACACTTTGTTTTCTCATCTGAAGGCATTAGAATATGACATCCAAATCGAAGATGAAGAAGATGAAGCAGAATCTTCAACATCTGGAAAGGCTGTAGCATTTGTTCATCAAGATGAATCTGAAAAGATCTCCAAGGCATCTGATTTGTTTATTAAGGAGGAAATGGCTCTTCTATTGAAAAGATATGAAAGATTGAAAATGAAGTACAAAAGAAACAAGAGAGACAGGTCAGGTCGAAGGAACTATAGATCAGATAGAGATGAAAAGAGTTCAGATAATGGTAGAAAGAAGGATCAGACAAGGAATCATAAGTCACCTATCAGACGAGGAGATAGTAGTCCTAAAACAGACAGAGGAGATATTTGTTATACATGCAACAAGCCTGGTCACTACAGTTATGATTGTCCTCAACTCACTCCCAGAGAGAGAGAAGAAAAGAGGAAGAAGAGAGAAAGAAGGTATGCTGATCAGAGAGCTCTTCTAGCTGAAAAAGAAGAAGTTCATGAGACATCATCATCCTCATCCTCATCTGATTTTGGGTCAGATAACGACATTTGTCTGATGGCAAAAGAGGTACATTACTATTCATCCTCAGATAATGATTGTGATACCTTATCAGAAACTGATCCTAGTCTTATTGATAAACTTTTGAAAGATTTGGAGACAACTCTATCTGCTTATAAACAAATAGAGACTGGAAATTTTAATTTAAAGAATCAAATTACTAATCTAACTAAGGTCAATCAAACTAAGGAAAGTGAGAAACCAGAATGTACATTCAAGGGGGAATGTCAGACTGAGATGATCACTAGTTCCTTGTCTGATAAGACAGATAAGTTAGAACAAGAATTGAGTTCTTTGAAAATAAAGTTTTCAAATATCTATTCTGAGAATGAGAGTTACAAGAATACTAACAGAGAATTAAATCTCAAGTTAGGACTTCTAAATAACTCCCAAACCACAATAGATAAAATCTTCAATACTTCACAAAAGTCTAGTGATAAAACTGGATTAGGTTTTGATAGGAGTAAGAAAAATGATCCAATAAAACCTAGAGCCTTTATCAAAGCAACTAAACCAAAGATAGAAACTAGATTTAGTCCTTGGAAACCTAAGGAATTAATTACCTCATCTGATAATTCTGAAAAGAAGAAACAGACGAGGAAAGAAACTCCAAAGGATAAATCCAAGACTAAATCAAAGTTTTATCCTAGGTATAATAGCTTCGATGGAAAAAGCAAAACATATCCATTCTTACCAAAATTTAAGACAATCTCAAAGACATTCTTACCAAAATTTCCAGTTTTAGTGTTTGTAGAACACTTTTCACAGAACATCTTCAAGCCATAGATATTCAGAAATTAGGAAGAAATCGTTGTAATGTTGAAGATTCACAATTGTAAGTAAGTAAGCAAGAAGGAAGAAAGTCAGTAAGTGAAGACCTTTCTTCAAAGTTGAAGAAGGAGAGTGATGTAGGATTTTTATAATCCAAACCACTATAAATCTGGTGTTCTTTATTGCTTTGATTTACTTACTTGTTTCTTTTCAATTTCTAGTTCATCAATCACAGATTAATTTCAGGATTAAAGTTAAAACCAAAATATCAGTTTGCTTTTGATCTTGTTGAAGTTGAGTTTAAAATTGTTTTTCGCTGTGTTACTTTGGTGCTTTAGATAAGTTTTAGAAGATTTGTAAAAATCTGAAAAATCTATTCAACCCCCCCCCCCTTCTAGATTTTTCCTAGAAGGCTGTTTGAGTTTCTTCTAAAATCTCAACTAATCGGGACCAACAGAATATGTCTGAACAGATCAGGGATCTTGTTTATAGTCTCATTTTTCTTGAAAAGATATATAACCCAAGTGTATCCAGAAAAATCATCTACCACAATAAGAGTATATATCCTTCCACTGAAGCTGAGAGGTGAAATAGGTCCAAACAGATCAAGATGAAGATGTTGTAAAACTCTTTCAGATGATGAGGTGTTAATACTTTTAAAAGAGTGTCTGGGCTGTTTACCTTTTTGACAAGCATCACATTTCAGATCAGTAGTACAAAGTTTCTCAGGTAATCCCTTAACAAAATTCTTTCTAGCCAGCTTACTAAGGGTTTTGAAGTTCAAATGACTAAGCCTCTTGTGCCATAGCCAGCTGAGGTCATCTCCACCCTTAGCTATCAGACAAGTAACTTTAGGACAACTATTAAAGTTTGCCACATATACATTACCATGTCTAAAGCCAGTTAGAAATACCTTGTCTGAGGAACTATCTAAGATATCACATTTATCTTTAGAGAATTTAACAAGAAAACCTTTATCACAAAGTTGGGAAACAGATAATAGATTATGTTTTAAACCCTCTACAAAATATACCTCGGATACCTGAACAACCTTGATAATCAAAGTACCTACTCCTTTAGTCTGTCCACAATTGTTGTCTCCAAATAATACTCTAGGACCATCAATATTCTGGAAATTTGATAGTAGCTTCTTGTTACAAGTCATATGCTGTGAACAGTCACTGTCTATGTACCAGATAGAAGCTAAGATCTCCTCCTTGAGTGATGATCCCTGTGAATCCTGTAAAACAGATTAGTAATAAGGTACCCTAGTGATCTTGGGTCCTTGAAGGTCAAAAATCACTTTGGGTAACCAAACAAACATCTTATTAATTAATAATAAATCAGACTTGAGCTGCCTACCAAATCTGTCTTCAATTATATCACTTTTAAATGATAATTTGTTGTATTTAGATTTAGTGATTTTCTTGAACTTAGGAAAAGTGGGATAACATCTACTTCTCCCATCAAAAGGACTATAATAAGATTTTTTTTCTTATCCTAGTTCTTGAAACTCTCTTAGTCTGATATGGAATTCTCAGCTGAATTTTTGTTTTCAGACTGGGAGATGCAGTCCTTATCTGACTAAGTGGTTTCCAAGGACCAATTTTAATCTCTTTTGGGATTTCAGATGCCTTCACAAATTTCCTAGGTTTCTGAACATCTGACTTACTATTTCTATCATAACCAAGACCTGTTTTGTCATGGGATTTTTTAGAAGTACTAAAGATGTGATCTATTATTGATTGTGAATTATTAAGTTGACTTATTTTGAAGACAAGCTTCTCATTGTCTTTCTTAATTAATTCATTCTCAGCACAGATCGTCTCAAATTTGTCTTTTAAAGATTTCAATTCATTTTCTAATCTTTCAGACAAGCTGGCTGATGTACTAGCCTCAGCCTGGGGTAAACATTCCCCCTTGAATGTTTCCTCAGACTCTAAGTAGTTCACCACCTGCTTGCCTTTGGCTAGAATCTGAATTTGATCTTTTAAAGTCAAATTCTCCGTCTCTAGCTGTTTATAAGCAGCCAAGGACATCTTTAAGTCTCTCAATAACCCTTGAATAACAGTTTGATCATTATCTGAAACAGATTTATAAGAGTCATTATCAGAAGAAGAGTAATAATCTACCTCTTTGGCCATAAGACAGATTTCATCGTTTGATCCAAAATCAGATGAGGATGATGAAGATGACGATTTTCTTGATTCCTTTTCTTCAGCCAGAAGAGCCCTTTGATCTGCAAATCTCCTATCTCTCTTCTTTCTTTTCTCCTCTGTTTCCTTAGAAGTCAGCTGAGGACAATCATAGCTGTAATGTCCTGGCTTGTTACAGGTGTAACAAGTATCACTCCTATCTGATTTAGGACTTGTAGGATTTCTTTTAGCAGGAGATCTGAGCCTCCTTGTCTGGCTTCTACTCTTGTCATCATCTTTAGAATCATCTTCCTTTTTTCTTGACTTGGATCTGGATCTGTCCTTACCTGCAAACCTCAATTTGTTACGTTTATATTTCATTCTTAATTTGTCATACCTTTTGGTGAGCAAAGTCATCTGATCCTTCAGAGATAGATTAGCTCCTACAGATTCAGCTGTCATCTTGTCTTCTTTGTTGACAAAGGCAACAGATTTGGATGAGGTGCTCGACTCCATCTCATCTTCCTCATCTTCTATCTGAATGTCATACTCTAAAGCTTTAAGATGAGAAAATAAGGTATGATGAGTAATAGAAGATAAATTTTGGGTTGCTTTAAGGATATTAGACTTTTCTCTCCATCTCTTGGTCAAAGATCTCAGTATTTTATTATTGATCTCCTTCTCTGAATAGTTCTTTCCTAAATCAGTTGCTTTGTTGAGAAGATTTGTTAATCTCACATCTAGCTGATCCACTGTTTCATTCTCCTTCATCTTGAAGGTATCAAAAGCATGTAATACAGACTGCAGCTTATTCTCTTTCACTTGGTCAGATCCTTCACAAACATTTGCAAGTGTCTGCCACATCTCCTTAGCTGATTTGCATCTTTTGACCTTTTCAATCCAGTCTTTACTCAGAGTTTCAATGATTTCAGTCCTAGCTACCTGATCTTGGTTGTGGATTTTCCTTTCATCACTTGTCAGTTCTGAGCTCTTTTTCTCTTGTATGACTCTTGATTCAGCTGACTCAGTGTCATTACTGGTGCCTCCATGATAAAATTTAATAGGTCCTTCTTCAAGAACCTCCTCCATCCTATCATGGATTGCTTTGAGATGGTTTTCCATCCTGAATTTTCAATAGTCATATTCTTCAATTGAAAATTCAGGTAGACTCCTTGACTTCTTGTTCTTACCAGATGACATGATGAGATAAGAGAACAAAACCTTACACAATCTTGTTAGTAGCACAGTTAGTAAAAATAAAGAAAATGAAGATAATCAAGAACAAATTTCAGAATCTTGGTTAAGACCTAAAATCAATATCAGAACAGCTTAACACTGCTCTGATAACACTTGTTGGTCCCACTTAGTTGAGTAGATTAGACAAAACTTGAACTAGCCTTCTAGGAAAAATCTAGAAGGGGGGGTTGAATAGATTTTTCAGATTTTACAAATCTTTCGAAACTTATTCAAAACACCAAAGTTACACAGCGGAATTCAATTTTAAACTCAACTTTATACAGATCAAAAGCACACTGATATTTAGTTCCAACTTCAATTCTGAAATTAATCTTTGATTGATAAACCGAAATTGAAAGAAACAGATAAGTAAAGTAATGCAATAAAGAACACCAAGATTTATAGTGGTTCGGATTATAAATAATCCTACATCCACTCTCCTTCTCCAACTTGAAGAAGGGACTCTGCTTACCACTTACTTACTTTCAATCCAACTTACAACTTACAAAGATCTTCAACTCTTCAAAACTCCTAAATTCTTCTATCTAAAATCTAACTATTACAGTGAGTATTGAACTTTGAAGATTACAAGTAAAGTGTTCTATAAACACTTAGAACTTTTTGAAAACTCTTTTGAAAAACTTGTGAATTAATTTTGAAGATAGGAATCTGAATTGTGAATAATGTCTAAATCGTGTTGTGTTAATTGTATTTTAAAAATGAAAACCCAGACCTATTTATAAGTCTGAAAAGACAGTTAGTTTGTTAGTCAGTTCTAACAAACTAAAAACTGCTCAACAAACCTAATCTTGGAAACTGCTCTGTTCCTCAGCTGATTTAACCTACTCGTCTGCAGCTGACTTGGTGAAGACTCGCCTTTCTTATTCTACTCAGCTTGTCTTGACCTCGTCTGAGCTCTTCACACTCATCTCCTGCAGATGACTAGACTTAAGCTTGTCTTCAGATGACTTGCAACTTTACAGTCTTCAGCTGACTTGTCCAGTCCTCGACCTAGTCTGATCAGCTCAGTACTGGACCTTGACCTTAGCTGTTCTTCATAGTTGTCTGCTCATCTGGGTTGATCTTTTTAACTCATCAAAACCTTTCTTGATCTAACAGAAAGTTGATTGAGAACAAGATAAGTAAATAAAGCAGTAAAGAACACAAGAATTTATAGTGGTTCGGATCTAATTTATCCTACATCCACTCTCCTTCTTCAACTCGAAGAAGGGTCTCGGCCACTTACTTACTTTCTTACTTACAATCTTACAATTACAACTTTCTGAAGATCTTCTATCTTCAAACCTATCTTCAACTTTCTATCTTCCTGGAATTTCTAAAGTACAGTGCAGGATGTGTTGAAGATATACAAAGTAAGTGTTCTATAAACACTTTGAATTTTTTAATGAAGCTTTGAAAAACTCTTGGGAGAATTTGGAAAACTCGTGAATAATGTGAATGAGAGAGTGCTGATTTGTATATTTGAAACTGTGCCTAAATCTATTTATAAGCCTGAGAAACAGTTAGTTTGTTGTAACAAACTAAAACCGCTTAACTAACTTATTCTTGAAAACTGCATTTGACTCCAGCTGATCTTGGTCCTAGTAGTCTGCAGCTGACTTGGTGAAGACTTGTCTTTCTTATTCTACTCAGCTTGTCTTGACCTCGTCTGAGCTTTTCATTGTTGTCTCCTGCAGATGACTATCTCAAGCTCGTCTTCAGATGACCTTTACTTCTTCGACCTCAGCTGACTTTTCTAGCTCTTCCTAGTCTGATCAGCCTAGTGCTAGGACTTTACCTCAGTTGTTCTATGCAATTAGCTGGTCATCTTACTTTACCTGAGTTGACTCTAGTCTGACTTCTTTTAACTCATCAAAACTTCTTCTGATCTAACAAAAACCTTAAACAATTCTTGCGTGAAATCTCGAGCCTTAACTAGGCTCTCATAATATAGTCTTGAGACCTGATAGGATCTTAGGTCTAAGCTATAGTTAGTATTCGACATTCAAGCCATAGATGACTTTAACATATTCAAGGCATAATCGGCCTCTAATCTTCAAGCCTTAGTCGGCCTCACAATATTTAAGCCAAGATTGGCCTCCGAAATTCAAGCCTTAATCGGCCTCCGAGATTCAAGCCAAGATTGGCCTCGTGATTTAAGCCATGGTTTGCCTCATGATTCAAGCCATGATTGGCCTCCAAAATTCAAGCCATGATTGACCTCCAAAATTCAAGCCATGATTGGCCTCCAAAATTCAATTATGCCTTTGTAGGCTTTTCTTTTTGCCATTGATCTTTGATTCCAAGTAATAATGGGGTTTTAAATTCAAGCCAAGTTAGGCTTCTAAACTCGAGCCAGGTTAGACTTCTAAGCTCTAGCCAGGTTAGGCTTCTAAGCTCGAGCCAGGTTAGGCTTACATTTCGAAATTTATCATGATTCCGATCTTTGCTCAAGCCATGGTAGGCCTCTACTTGTGATTTTTGGGTCCTGTCGAGGACTTGCAATTTAACTCAAAGCTTTAATCAGCTTTTTCATAATCAATTTCTTAATTTCATTATCTTAAACTTTGATAAGCTTAAGTCATGTATTTCGATTTTGTAAATCTGATGATCCAACGTATATCTCATCTCATAGTTGTTTCAAATTCAGATGTATTGATGGTGACTTTATCTAAAGTCTTGCCATAAATATCGAAGCAAAATAGAACTTCATAAAGTAAATTTGCTCATAATCATGTCAAATCAATCCAATTTTCATAATTCAAATCAAGTCAAAATAAGTCTCAAATTCTCATAACATCATAATCAAATCAGCAATGCCCCATTGACCATAATTAATCAACATAGGTTACAAGCAGGTTACAAGCAACCTAGCCGCCTCTTTAAAAAACCTCCCTATAGTAAAACCCAGTGGGAAAAACATATAGACAGGGGAAAAAAGAGTACCAGTGGGACTACATCATAATAAAGGAAAACAATTGTTGGTCCCGAATTGTTTGAGTTGATTAAGAAACTTTGAGTTAACCTTCTAGGACAAAATCTAGAAGGGGGGGTTGAATAGATTTTGTAGATTTTTCAAATCTTCCAAAATTAATTCAAAGTACCAGATGTACACAGCGGAAATTCAATATTAGGCTCAACTTTATTAAGATCAAAAGCAAACTGATATTCAGATTTTAACTTCGATTCTGAAATTAATCTTTGAACAATAAATTGGAAATTGAACAGATAAGTAAATAAATGTAGTAAAGAGCACCAGATTTTATAGTGGTTCGGATTATAACAATCCTACATCCACTCTCCTTCTCCAACTTGAAGAAGGGTCTCCACTATCTGCTTACTTACTTACTTACTTCACAATCGTACAACTTACAAATTACAACTTGATCTTCAACTCTTCAAAATACTTCTAACTCCTTCTTATGAATCTAAGAATTATAGTGAATAATGGATTTTGAAGATTACAGGAGAAGTGTTCTATAAACACTTAGAAACTTTTGAAAACTCTTTTGAAAGTACTTTGTGAATTGAGATGGAAATCTGAATAGTGAATGGTGTGAAAAGTCAAATTCGCATAAGTGTGTTGAAAAATAAAACTAAACCTATTTATAAGTCTGAAAAGACAGTTAGTTTGTTAGTCAGTTCTAACAAACTGGAAACTGCTTTAACAAACTTAATCTTGAAAACTGCTCTTGACCTCAGCTGATTCCTTCTACTCGTCTGCAGCTGACTTGGTGAAGACTTGCCTTTCTTATTCTACTCAGCTTGTCTTGACCTCGTCTGAGCTCTTTCTAAGTGTCTCCTGCAGATGACTAGACTTGAGCTTGTCTCCAGACGACTTGCAGCTTCTGATCACCAGCTGACTTAACCAGTCCTTGACCTAGGCTGATCAGCTTAGTATGAGCAATTGATCTCAGCTTTTCTTCATAGTTGTCTGCTCATCTGGATTGATCTTTTAACTCATCAAAACTTTACTTGATCTAACAACAATCAAATCAGCAAACTAACCTATCTCTAGACAGGTAGGGCAGTCTAGACATAAAATCTCTTCAAATGACAAACATTCCATGGTTGAGGGATCAGGTTCCCCTCCATATCTTCCAGCATGTAAGCTCCTCCTCTCAAGACCTGGGCCACCTTGTAGGGGCCCTCCCAGCTCGGGTCTAGCTTACCCAAGTTTTTTATTGTATCCGCCTGACGGAGCACAAGGTCTCCCTCTTCGAATTTCCTGCCTACCACTTTCTTGTCGTAGGCTACTTTGATCCTCCCTTTGTACTTGATTACTTTCAAGTGAGTGATCTCACGTTCCTCTTCCAGCATGTCAAGAATTTCTCTGAGCAGTTCCTAATTCCGCCCTTCCTGGAAGTGGGTAATACGGTGTGTCTGCATCCCTATCTCAGCGGGAATAACAGCCGCTGACCCGTATACCAATTGGAAAGGAGATTCTTCAGTAGCCTCCCTGGGGGTAGTTCGATAGGCCCACAACACTGACTCCAGCTCATCAACCCATCCTCCCCCAGCTCGATTCAAGTCTAGCACGGATACCATTAACAATGGTTCTGTTTGTTACTTCCACCTGCCCATTTGCTTGTGGGTGGGCTACGGATGCAAACTTCTGGATAATTTTCAAATTGTCGCACCAAGCTTTGACTAAAGCTCCAGTGACCTGGTTCCATTATCAGACACCAGTATTCTGGGGATGCCAAACCTGCAACAAATAATTTTCTACAAAAACTTGATAATGTTAATTTCATCAATCCGAGCTAGAGGTATTGCCTCTACCCACTCGCTGAAATAATCTACAGCCACCAAAAGAAACTTTCTTTGTCCCGTAGCTATCGGAAATGACCCCACAAGATCCATTCCCCACTTGGCAAAGGGACAAGGGGAGTACATCTCCCCCATCTCTTCTGCAAGTAGGTGGATCAGGGGTCCATGTTTCTGGCACTTCTCACATCGCTTTATGAATTCCTTGGCATTCCTGCTCATGGTGGGCCAGAAATAACCCGCCCTTAATTCTTTTCGGACGACTGCCCTGAAACCTGCATGGTCAGCACAACATCCTTCATGAATATCTTTGATTACATACCTCCCTTCAGCAGGAGACAAACACCTCAAGTATGGTTGGGTGAAAGCTCTTTTATACATCTAATCCCCGATCATCACGAACTAAGACCTCCAACTCAGCATTTTTCTCCTATCTGGGCACGAGCTGGGATCCTAGAATGCGTTAAAAATAGCAGTCCTCCAGTTGTCCGCTGCTCCCATAACTCCAACTAAGGGGGTTATCAACTCCCTTTCTGCAGTTACGACGGTAACTTTCCCACCTCCCTCCAATGAGGCGGAACTGGCCAATTTGGAAAGGCTATCTGCCTTACCATTCTCCTCCCGGGGTATCTGTATCACTTCGAAGGAGTCAAATTTATCTCGTAATCTGGCTACCTGCTACAAGTAAGCAATCATTCTTTCATCATTTGCCTCATACTCTCCCTTGATTTGCTGCACAATGAGCTGGGAATCCAAGTGTATGATTACTCTTTGTGCCCCCAACTTTGCTGCCATCTCTACCCCTCTGATCAGGGCTTCATATTCTGCTCCATTGTTCGAGGTAAGAAATTCAAACCTCACAGCAAATTGAATCTCCTGTCCTGCTGGGTTGATTATCACGATCCCAGCTTCGCATCCTTGTATGGTCACTGACCCATCTACAAAGATTTTCCATTCCTCTCATTTTTGTATAGTTCGAGTTCCTTCTTGGATGAAATTTGACATGGCTTGGGCCTTGATAGACTTCCTAGGCTCGAATTCCACATCATATTCTCCCAGCTCGACGGCCCATTTGACCATCCTACCTGAAAGATCAGCTCTACCAATTACCTATTTCAAAAGATAATTAGTTCGAATTATAACCCTATGTGAACGAAAATAGGGTCGTAAACTCCTGGCTGTGACCATGATAGTCAGATCCGCTTTCTTAATCTTGGAGTATCTCTCCTCGGCTCCTTGGATGAGCTTGCTTACATAATAGATCAGTCTCTGAGTGATACCCTCCTCCCTCACTAGTACCGAGCTGAGTGAAACCCTACCTACAGAGAGGTATAAGTAAAGAGTTTCCCCAGGTACTGGCTTGGTCAAGGTGGGTTATTGAGCCAGGTGTTGCTTGATTGCTTCGAAAACCTGCTGGCATCGATCATCCCATCTGAACTCAGTCCCTTTCCTCAGTATCTTGAAGAAAGGGTGTATCTTTTCTGCAGATCTTGCAATGAATCGGCTCAATGCAACGATCTTCCCATTTGATCTCTGCAATTCTTTGATATTGGTGGGAGGCTGCATATCCAGCACTGCCTTCACCTTAGCGGGGTTCACCTCGATGCCTCATTGGGTCAACATGTACCCCAAAAACTTCCCAGCTCGGACTCCGAATGAGCACTTGGCCGGATTGAGCTTCATTCTATTCTGTCTTATCACCGTGAAGGCTTCTTCTAGATCGGCTACGTGCTCCGCAGCTTTTATGCTTTTAACAAGCATATCATCTACATAAACTTCCATGTTTCTTCCCATCTGATCTTTGAACATCTTATCAACCATCCGTTGATAAGTGGCCCCTGCTGTTAGGATGTATACTATAAGCCTCGCTTTTATATGAACATCTTTTTGAATATGAACATCCTTTTGATATGAGATTCATTATGATCAAAATACTTATTTTTTATGATTGTTATATATATCATTATTTTGTCCAGATTAATCTATACTGTAGATAACATGATGTGTGGTGTCACACAGAAGATCATGCTATCAGTTCCTTATAGGTTATAAATAAGAGCTCACAACCAAGATGAATTTGGACAAACCATTGGAACGGTTGTGGTGTAATTTGGTATTAGTTTATCTTGACTATAAAATTACGCTAGTATGTTTTGTATGTATTGAGCAGGACCATATGAGGTTGTTCAATTTGTATTGACTATATAAAAGAACAAGACCTCTGTTATTATGGATGTACGTCTTCTTAATCCCTATATAATAACGGGCACCTGTACTCAGTGTATGTTTCTTTGATTTGCCAATGGGTGAGATTTATTAAATCAATAGGCTCGGTGAATTGGGAGATAACACTGTTTATATGGTGTGTTGTTGATTATAGAAGGAATCCGTGTCCTAATTATTTAGGATGATGATGTCCCCTTGAGGAGCTCATAAAGATTATCATGTAAACCCTGCAGGTGGATTTAATCCGACATGATAATAAAGATGAGTGGTACTACTCTTGGAATTAGATGTAAATTAATTAAGTTATTAGTAACTTATTTAATTTATGGACATTCGATATCTTAAACACGGGGAAATAAACGTACACATAATAAAGGAGCCCATATTATAATATGGGATTAGGACGGTAATTCAATTATAACTCTTTAGTGGACCGAGTTATAATTGATGGGCTTAAGTAGAGTGTTCAAATTGAACACATGACATTTAGGCCCATCAGGAGGCCCAACCTTAATTCCTCCTTAGGGTCCCTGTTGTAGCCTATAAATAAACCCTATATCAGAGCCTCCAGATGTGTGAGAAATCGTGAGATCAGAGAGAGGCAGATTCTGATTCCTTGGAGGATCGTCGACCACTCGACGTCCAAGGGAAAGAGATAGGAATATGACAGAAGATTGTGAGGGTCGTGGCACATCCTTGATCCGCAGTTCTGACCTTAGAACTGGTTCAATTTCACCGATTAAGGTGAATAGGTATGTTTTATTTTTCCACTGCGTTTTATGCATGTGATCCCGAATTAGATAATCACATAGAGTCGGTGATCCGGTGGTTCCCATACTTGCATTCTTTAGTCCAAATGGCATTCTAATATAACAAAATGTGCCATAAAAAATGATAAAACTAACCTTCGGGATATCATCAGGAAAAAGTTGTATCTGATGGTACCCTTGGTAGGCATCCATCATGCTTAGTAATTCAAAACCCGAGGTGGAATCCACCATCTGATCAATCCTGGGAAGAGGGTAGTGGTCCTTTGGACAGGCCTTATTCAAGTCTCGAAAATCTATACACATCTGTCACTTCCCTCCAGGTTTAGCTACAAGGACTGCATTGGACAACCACAGAGGGAATTGTATCCTCTTTACATGTCCTGCCTCCAACAGCTTCTGCACCTCCACTTTAGTGATTGCATCATTTTCAGGTCCAAACACTCGAAGCTTCTGTTTAACGGGTTTAGCTTTTGGATTTATGTTGAGGTGGTGCATCGCCACTTCACGTGGGATAACTGTCATATCTTTAGAAGAAAAGACAAATATGTCTGCATTTCTTCTCAAGGCTGCTATCAACTGTTCCTCCAGTTGTTCCTCCAGTTGGGGTTCCAGTTAAGCTCCGATCCTGGTGGTAAAACCTGTTTTCTCAGGAAACAACTCCACCATCATCAGTTCCCCGTCTGCCTCGATCTTAAGTGGTATCAACTTCTGCCGCCACTTTACACCTCTTAGCTTCAGGGTCTCCCTTCTTAGCTCAACCTAGGTCACGGTGGAGCGCCTTATCAGCTATCTTAACTGCTTCAACATAGCATTTTCTCGACTGAAGGTGGTCTCCCACCATCTCTCCCACATCATCCTATACAGGTAACTTCAATTTCATGTGAAAGGTAGAGATAACTACCTGAAATAGGTTTAGTATAGGTCTGCCAAAAATCATATTGTAAGATGAAGGTATATCTACGACCAAGAAATTAGCCATCATTACCATCCTTGTTGGAGCTTCGCCAAGCCCCACTTGGAGAGTTACCTGTCTCATGGGATGAATAGCTCCCCCAGTAAATCCATATAAAGTCATATTCACTGGCTGCAACTGCACATTCAGGTTCATCTTCCTGAAACAATCAAGGAAGATTATGTCTGCTGAGCTCCCAGTGTCTACAAATATCCTTGCTACAGTATACCCAACTACGTCAGTGGTGATGACCAGGGCATCACTGTGAGGATCTCCCATCTGTCCACCATCTTTTGGACCAAAATGAATGCAGGGGGTGGATCCGACGTGGCCCACCTCCCTCGGTTCAGCTTTCTGCGGGATTGTTCCTGCTTCCTTTCTCAAAGCCCTCTCTTCTGCCTTGCGGGCTCGGAATGAGTCCCCTTCGGCCAGGCCTCCTACAATCATCTGGATCAACCCTCTCTTCTGTGAGGGTCGCTCCTCAGGTGCTTTCTCTTTATCTCCTGTCTTGGTGTCAGCATCCTTTCTCTTCTGCCCTCTAGGGGTAGTCCGTTCTCGATAAATAAATTCTTTCAAATGACCCGTTTGGATCAATCGTTCAATTTCATCACGCAAATGAAAGCACGAGTTAGTGTCATGGCCATATTCATTATGGAATCTACAGAACTTATCTGATTTTGGTTTGAATGGGCCTTTGTTTCGAGACCACGGAAATTTCATCTCTGGATGATCGGCTGCTACATCCAATACCTCCGCTGGTTCCAGCTTCAAGGGGGTATATTTTTCAAACTTTACTCGGGAGGTAGACCTGCCTAGCTTGAGCAAGTCGGGACTCACAATGGCTCCTCCTTTCCCGGTTACCTCCTTCTTTTTCTCAGATCCTGAGATTTTGACCTCTCCTCGCTTTGCTTTTCGAACCTCCTCCAGGGTGACATATTTTTCAGCCCTATGGAGCAGCTCATCGAACGTTTTGACCGGCTTCTTAGCCAGGGAGGAAAATAGATCCCCATCTCGGAGGTTACTGGTGAAGGCATTAATTTTGACCTCTGGGTGGCAGTCGGAACTTCTAAGGCTGCCTGGTTAAATCTCTTCATGAAGGCTCTCAAGCTTTCATTTTCTCCTTGTCTCATGTTGAAAAGTGTGAGGGTTGCCCTGGGTTGCCTCCTAGCACTAGCAAACTGGTGTAGGAACAACTCGCTGAACTCCTCGAAAGATCTGATGGAATTAGGCTCCAGCTGGCTAAACCATTGTTGAGCTGCCTGCGACAAGATGGTTAGAAAAACCCTACACTTCACACCCTCCCCGTATCGATGTAGGAGGGCAGAATTCTCAAATCTCACAAGATGGTCATAGGGGTCAATTGTACCATCATATTCATAATTCAATAACTTAAAGTTAGTAGGTAGTTCATCTTGTAAAATATTATCAGAAAACTGACACCCAGTAACAGGTCGAGTTGTACTAACTCAATTATCCATTTGTTGTTTCATGGTGTCCATTTGCTTTTTCAAGGACAATATCTGATCATTCATACCTCGAGGGTGAGTGTCACCCGTTCCTTTTTCTACATCTTCCATCTTACTCTCACGCTGAGGGGGACTATTCCCTTCCTCCCTCCAGCTCCTTCTTCATCAGCAACCCTGACTCCAGGTACTGCCAGTCCTCTTTCACGTGCTCCTCCCGCTCTCTGGTTTCCCTCTAGAGTTTGGGACTCATCCGCTTGTCTTATTTCATCCTGTTGCTCTTCGTATCTACTCCCTCCCAGCTGGGATTGAACACGGGTTGTACCAGCTCCTTCTCCTCCCAACCTCGGAGGTGGGGTCGTGTTGACCCCAGCCATAGCTCTCTCCACAGCTCTAGCAACTATCTCTTCAAATTGCTCTCGAGTCAGCGCAATAGTTGCATTCGGTAGTGGTGTGACTTGGGGTGAGCCTGCCAGTTGAACTGGTGTAGGTATCTCCCCTCCTTCATTTGATGGAGTTCCATCAGAAGTTCTACCAATAGATGGTGATGCGCCAGTCATCCTTGCTTAAGCTGGGACCGAGGTTCCAGCATGGTGATGAGTAGTCTCTCCCCCTCTTCCCATTGGAGTTGCAGGGGTTGCTGCCCTTCCGCCGAATACAGGGGATGTTATCCCTAGAGCCGTAGCAGTCTCTCTAGGGATAGGAGCCGGGGATGCAGACCTCCCTCGACCAGGAATCAAAGCAATGGGTGGCATAGGTATCTGATCACCTCCCATGATTCTTTCAATCGGTGAAAAGAAAGTAAAACTCACGCCTTAACTCCCATTTTCCACAGACGGCGCCAGATGATACGTAAAAAATGTACCTTCGTATTGGGCCGAATTTCCCACCTGAATCCTTACGTGTGGAAGCCCGATTAACTTGTGATAAGCTGACCTCCGTCCACGTAAACAACCTGTAAAAACACGCCGGAGGTGTAGACACTCTGACGCTCAAGTCAGAAACCAAGAAAACCCAAGAAAGTTCGTGAGGTGGGTAATTCGTAAGTGTCAGAATCAGTTATCTCTTACTTTGTATCGAGTCGTAATATATAGGTGACAATTTGCATACCATGTACGTTAGTTTTCTCCATGTTCCCGCCATATTCTCATCGTGGGAGAACATGTTTTCTATTTTTTGTGTAAAGTGGTTACCCACCTCCAGTGCCTAAGGGAGATTCTGGAATCTTCCCCTTCTTGAGGCACAAGTATCTCTCATTCAGTTAAGATCTTCTTCTTTGACTAAGTAATCTGATATCTTCATAAGGAGGTGGGTCAGCCTCTTATTTCGATTATGCACTCTGAGTGGGCTCAAGCCCATTTAATATTATCCATATTCATGGGTTAATCTCGGGATTGGGCCGGAGGCCCAACCCTCGCTCCAGGTTAGTCCGAAATTAAAAGAATTTGGGTCGTGGGCCCTACCTCTCTTCTAGATCCTCCCTAATCAAGGGAACTTGGGCCGAGGGCCCAATAATCAATCTGCCCTACACCCATTAATCAAATGGGCTAAACTCGTGAAGTGGGCTATGCCACAAAATGCCGTATCATATATATATTAATGAATATTAATATTTTATATATAAAGTAAATATGTATGATGGATATATGGTGTTTAGATGATAATAATAAAATAGTGTGAGATATAATTGTTACTCCGCCCTCATATTTAAAATATATGTTATTTTGGCTACTCACAATATTTGCAATTTAATTGTCGTTTTACACTTTTCAATGTTAATTAATTATATCTCAATTTGCCCTTAATTTTTTTAAAATAACATAGAGAATAGTAAAAAGTTTTTTTGTAGAACTTCAAAGCTATTAATTAAGGATATATAAAAAAGTAAATAATTTTCTTAATATGTGTACATTAGTTTAAAGTGTCATATATTTTGTATAGTAGAGAGTACTAAAAATTGAATGAAAATAAATTTTCTAAATAGAAAAAAAAAAGTTTAAATAATTTTTTTCGAGGGTCATAGAGTTCATTTTTTGGCACGTTTTTCCTATTGAAATTACTAGTATATCACCCGTAACGGTTAGTGATTGTAAAATAAATATAATATTAATTTTTAATATAATCATTTCAATTGGTAAAAAAAATGTATTAAATAAAATAGAAAGAGTTATTTTATTTATAATTTTTTCCTTACACACCCCTCGGTAGTGTTGGTTTTCCCATTTTTTAAATATTCATATATACACCACGATCATTAATTATTATTTTTTTTATGTGATGCTCGATATTTTTTAACCCTTTTTTTTTCAAATCAGCTGTAAAACGTTTTATGATCGAAGTGTGGAAAACATGTACATTGTTAAGTAAGACAAATATGAAAGATATTATGTTTGCTTTTTTTTTTTTTTATCGGGTAAAGGGTGTTATTATGTTTGCTTACAAATTTTGTAATATTTCTTTATAAATCATGTTGATTGTTTTTTTTTTTTTTTTAATTATCATTCCCGTGGCATGTCAACATTTTCAAATCTTCTCGCTTCTTTAAAACAAAGCTATGAAATTTTTATAAGATCCATCGAGAGACATATTAAAATGATATATGATTTATTAACTTACCCGTTAATCTATTTTGATTTTTTTTAATTTGTTAATAAATTCTATTTCATTTTATGTTGAAAAATTCTCATATGAGTATTACCTCGCTTCATTATATTCATTTTAATAATTTTAGTCTATTTTAATACAACACAAAATCCAGTCGGTCATGTTAAATATATATATATATATATATATATATATATATATTAACCTAAAACTATATTATTATAATGGTAACACAATAGTTTTAAATTATGTATTTGTGTACATGTGTATTTATATACACCAATGTCATGAATAATTCAATAATTCTAACTTTAAAAACACATTATTTTTAAAATTTTATTTTTCTTAAATATTTTGAGAAAGTAAATAGTTAGAATGATAAAAAAAATTCAAATTTAAGAATTAATAGATTATTATTTTTATATTTATGTTTTGTACGCACACATATTATATATATATATATATATATATGGAATTTATTTTAGTTTTTTTAGAATGTTGTTGTAATGTACTGTTAAAAACTCTACGAATATAAAAATATAATTAAACTGATTTATATTTTAAATTACGTCAATATATATTATACAACTCATTGGAATTAAGCTTATTCGCTTATCTTTTACACAAATTTATACCAAATAAAATAAAAATATTTTAATAGAAATATTTAATTTTATTATATATATATATATATATATATATATATATAAATAAATATATGCTTAAATTCAAATCACATAATCTATCACCTTGCACCAGACTAATATTATTTTAAATCGTAATATTATCTATTATTATAATATAAATATTTATTTTAATATCAAATTATATATATAGATGCGCGCTCAACCAAGAAAACAACTAAATTACTTAGGTGTGAAATTAAGAAAAAAAATATGTGTATGACAATTTAATTTTTTTTTTGTCAGTAAACATGACAATTTAATTAATTAAAAAAATAGGAAGATTAAAAGTTTATAAACTAAAAAAAAAAAAAAAAAAAAGTCTTGCAAATTTGCATTATTCAACAATAAAGATGTTTTCCTTTTTTTTTTTTATATATAAACATTTCTCAACAATTAAAAAAAAATTAAAATATCAATAAATCATGAAAAGTCAACAAACACACAAACTTTTACGAACATTCATATCCAACAACATACTTAATTTAAACAAACAAATCTTGAAACTAAATTACTTAGGTGTGAAATTAAGAAAATAAAATATGTGTATCTATATATACATGATAATTTAATTAATTAAAATAATAAAAGATTAAAAGATTTAAATTTCCAAATGAAAAGTCTTTAAAATATATCATTTATTTTTCTAATGTATATATTAATTGATATTTATTATATTAATTAATAGGTAATTTATTAAATATAAGACAAATATAGTAATAGTCTTTTGGTGTCAAAATTTGCTTTCTATATTTAGTATAAGTTTTTGTTATTATATAAGTATAGATTTGATTTGATAACATGTCGAGCACGCCCTTTGGTATTATGTCACAACCACCGGTTTGCCGTCTCATCAATGCCAATAAATGCCCAAAAAGGAGTTTAAATAGGCAATTAAAATTAAATTTCACACTATATTAATTAAACGATTTAAAAAAAAATAAAAAATCGATCATTTTTCAACTATAAACACTCTCCAAAAATATCCTCCCGATTCCTTAAAAAAAATATTACTTATGGAGATTCTCTGCATATTACTAGCTTTAGTATATGCAGTTGCCATAGCTCTCATCTCAAATATATTCATTAAAAGCAAACAAAAATTTCCACCAGGTCCAAAACCATGGCCTATAATTGGCAATTTACTTCAAATTAGTTCAATCCCACATCAATCTTTTCACAATTTATCCCAAAAATATGGTAAAATAATGTTGCTAAAAATAGGAAGCAAGCCTATTGTGATTGCATCATCACCTGATATGGCCGAACAGTTCTTGAAAATACATGATGCAGCCTTTGCTTCAAGGCCTCCAATTGCTGCTGGTTATTACATTAGCTATAACCACTCTTTTGTGGCCTTAGCTCCTCTTGGCCCCTATTGGAGAATGACTCGTAAAATATGCCTCTCCGAGGTGGTGAATACTAAAAAGCTCGAGTCGTTCGAGCAAGCTCACATAGAGGAGAGGCGTGCTTTCGTTTCCCGTCTCCGAGCTGTCTCGGAGACGAGGAAGCACCTGACGCGTCATACTCTGTCAATCACGAGTAGGATGCTATTTAAAGAGGAGTGTTACGAGGATGAGAAGATGGACGAATTGCATGCGATGGTGGACGAGTGGTTCGTGCTTGCCGGAGTGTTTAATATCGGGGATTGGATGCCTTAGGCTTCGTTTTCTTGATGTGCAAGGTATTGTGAAACGAATGAAGGCGTTGAGTAAGAAATTTGATGATTTTTTTGATAATGTGATTGAAGATCACTTGGCTAGAAGAGGTAAAGGTGAAGATTTTGAGGCGAGAGATGTGATGGACAATGTGTTGCAGATTGCTGATGATCCAAATCTTGAAGTTGAACTCACAAGGAATTGCGTCAAGGGATTGATTCAGGTGAATAGGAAATGGATCCTCTACGTGTGTGTAAATTTCGAAAAGAGATAAACACATAATAGAATAATGAGTGAAAAAACCCCAGGGGTTGGCCTAATAGTGAGGGCTTAAAATTAAGAGTGTGATGCTATATAGACCTCATGTTCGAAACTCATTGGGTGCAAAACAAACCCTGAGATTAGTCAGTCCATACAGAGTAGAGCTTAGCTCTGGCTTTAAGTGGGGCCCCCGCTAGTAGACGGTGGGATTGATCCCCCGAATTAGTCGGACCTTGGGCCGGATACCGAGTTATCAAAAAAATAATGAGTAAAAATACAAAAGTGAGAGGCCTATAAATTGAGTCTTTCTCCGAAATTTATAAGAAATTTATGCCAAAAAATGGAGAGAATCCGTGTCCTCCTTGATCATATGTTTCTTGATTCATTTCTTGATCACTTCAATACAGGGATGAATTTTCTATAGATTAAATTGCATTTTTTGCCCAAGAGAATGAGTGGTCTATAATATGGTTATTTTTTTTTTACACTTTTTGGTCCCATAATTTTTTTGACATTTTTTGTCCTAAGAAATTGTGGTTTTAGTCTCAAGAAAATGATAATTTATAGTTTTAGTCCCAAAAGAATGAGTTAAAATTGCAATTTAGATCCTGAAAATTAATGGTTAGGATTATTTTTGCAGAAAAAAAAATAGACAAAAAAATATGGGATCAAAATTGTCATTGATAAATTCTTGCGGGACAAAAATTGTGATTTTTTCATATTTTATATGTATATTGTTCGTAATATGAACCACTATTTAATTTCATGAACTATTTTAATATATATATATATATATATATATGTATACACTCATGGTCAAGTATTTGATACTCTTAGTCAAGTACTTGATACTTTAAATAAATTTTTTTAAACTTTATACTTTAAATGTAGCACTCTTGTGTGAGACTGTCTCATGCATTAGACGGAGTCACTTTTTAATAAATTGTTATCACTTTTTCATAAATTGTTATCATTTTTCAATTTGTTATCACTTTTATACTAATTTATATCAATTTTTTAAAAAGTGATAACACTTTATTAAAAAGTGACTCGGTCTCATGCATGAGACCGTCTCATACAAGTTTTTGCCTAAATTTAAATATTATAATACTTTATTTTTTATATTAAATATAAATAATTTAAATAGTAAAAAAATTAATTGTTATTGATATCTTAGTACTTTTGATCAAATATTTGATAAATTTTTCAAAATAATTTCATATCATAAACCATTTTCATATAAAACTTTCTCATATATAAAAATTTTTTTGGGATTAAAGATTTGTACGTCCAGTAACTTGGCACTACTTTGATTTTGATCCCAATAATTTGCTCATTTTAATTTTGGTCCAGTAAATTTAATTATTTTTTGAAATTGGTCATGTGGAATTTTTTTTTTCTTTTACTTTTCTTTCTCAAGTGGCATTTTTTATACTTTTTTTTAATGTTTCACTATTATGTGACATGTAATTTCTTAAAAGAAAAAAATAATATGAAAATTAACAAATAAATATTAAAAAATATTAATTTATTTAGCAAAAAATAATTATTTCATTATTTGATATGTTTATAATTACCTTTACTAATTTTTTTTAGGAAATTTAAAAAATTAGTTTTTCAAAAGTTAATTTTATAATTCTATTTAAAATCTATAATATATTTAAATGCTTTAAAATAAATTAATTATTCTTTCTCAATTTAATTTATATATGTCCTAATTATTTGTTTATAGATAAAAATAAATATATTTAATCACAAAATTAATAAAAATATATTGTGTTGGTCCCTGAATGTTGAGTTGATTAAAACCTTGAGATATCCTTCTAGAACAAAATCTAGAAAGGGGGGGTTTGAATAGATTTTGTAGATTTTTTTTTAAACTTTTCAAAATCAATTCAAAGTATCAGATTAAGCACAGTGGAAAACAATTTTTAAACTCAACTTTTAACAAGATCAAAAGCAAAGCTGATATTTAGATTTTAGCTAAGATTCTGAAATTTAACCTTGAATTAACAAATTGTAACTTTAATGAAATTAAAGCAAAGAAATAGCACCGTGGTTTTATAGTGGTTCGGATTATAACAATCCTACATCCACTCTCCTTCTCCAAACTTTGAAGAAGGGTCTTCACTAGCTGCTTACTTACTTACAATCTTTGCAACTTACAATTCGATCTTCAACACTTCAACAATGCTAACCAAAACTTCTAAAATCTAACTCTAGAATAAGAAGTGTTTTTGAAGATGTGAAGTGAAGTGTTCTATAAACACTTAGAAAATATTTAAAACCTCTTTTGAAAATACTTTGTGAAATCAATAGTGAATAGTGAAAAATCAGATTTGCATGAATGTATTGAAAAATAAAATCTAGTCCTATTTATAAGTCTGAAAACACAGTTAGTTTGTTAGTCAGTTCTAACAAACTGGAAACTGCTCAACAAACTTAATCTTGGAAACTGCTCTTGACCTCAGCTGATTTTTTCTTACTCGTCTGCAGCTGACCTGGTGAATACTTGCCTTTCTTATTCTACTCAGCTTGTCTTGACCTCGTCTGAGCTCTTCATGATCGTCTCCTGCAGATGACTAGTTTTGAGCTTGTCTCCAGATGACTTGTAACTTTAGATTTCCAGATCACCTAATCAGCTCTAGACCCAGTCTGATCAGCTTATCACCGAACTCTGATCTGAGCTGTTTATCAACGTTGTCTGTTCATCTGGATTGTTCCTTTTAACTCATCAAAACTCTACTTGATCTAACAATTTCCCCCTTTTTGATGAAGTTAAAACCTACAAGAAAGAGACATACTCACAGCTGAAGTTAGTTTTAGAGTTACTCAAGATTTAACAAATAGATATATCAACACACATTTACACTTTTAATCAGATTCAATTAACACAAAGTACTTAAAAAAAATTTAAACTTTAAAAAAAAAAACTTTAAGTCTTAGAAATTTTTTTTTTTTAAGACCATTTTAAACTTAGAAAAAAAAATTTTGAAAATTTTTATTCTGAGAAGATAAATTTCTCAGATGACTTGTACTTAGAAAAATTTTAAGCTTTTTCTTAAAGCAGAAAAAAAAACTTCAAGAAAATAAGACAAGTAAATCACAAACGTTCAGATATATTCATTCATATATTTACAGATTTACAATGATCAAAAGATAAAAAGATAAGGAAAAGAGAAAAGATCCTTTATCAGATTCCCCACTGATTGGCTTCAGGAATGGCCAACCAGGTAAAGACTCTCTTCCTCAGCTTTTTCAGCTCTTCTTCGTCTTTCAACCCGGACTCAACCTCGGCTTTGGCAATGATGCCTTTGATCCAGTTCATGTCAACTGAGCCGTCTGGATTGGTCTTGGGCCTTCCTTTCTCATAGGCCGGAGCACAAAGATCTGCATTGAAGAACTTGTCTGCTTCCACCAGCAGCCTCTGATATAGATCTTTGTCCTCCTTTTCTATCCACTCATGCCACTTTAGGTCCTCGTCCAGCTCTGCTGAATCAGACCCCTTCAGGATGTACCAATGATACATCCATCTGGCGTCCAAATTCTTTTCTTTATATTCCTTGAAGAGTTTGCCAGCAACAACCTTTGGCGGATTGAGTGTCCTGTGATAGGGCCTAAAATCAGCTTCATCTGCCTCCTTCATCTCCCATTTTCTTACGTCTCTGCTCCACCTCATCTCCAATCCCTTGCTCTTCTTCTTCAGTTTTTTCCTTTCTCTTTCTCCATAGAGAGTCTGCTCTCTCATGATCCTGCTGATCTGTTCCTCAGGCAGGTTAGAGTAGTCAGGCTCCCTCTTCCTTTTCTCAGAAATTGTGAGCTTAGGACTTAGAACTTTGGCTAGAGCAGATTCTTCAATCATCTTCCCTTTCCCCTTCCCTTTCACCTTAGTTGCTTTCGTCTCAGATTCTTTTAATTTCGTCAGCAGCTGAGCAGTCCTTTCTTCTTCTTCTTTCCTCCTCCTCTCCTCATCTTCCTTCAGCGCCTCCTCAAGTTGGCTGACCCTCAGCTGAAGTGCAGCCAGCTCATCTGATTTAATGCGAGCTTCCTCCCTGGCTGCCTCCAACTCAGCTGTGCTAGCCTTTGTGTCGACCTTGCTCTTAGTCTCATCTAACACAGCTGTGAGTGACAACTCTCTTTCCTTCACCTCCTTTTCCCCCTTTTTGACTTCATCAGCCAAGGTAGTCAGCTTTATCTCTAGATCATTGCATTTAGCCCTAACGGCTGACTTGTCTAAGGCCAATGAGTCCACCACTATGGAGTTGTATTCTGACACTTGCGATTTCCGCCCTTTAACTTCCTCCTCCATAGCTGTCACCTTCTCAGCAAGAACAGATTTAGTAATAGACGTAATCTTTTCAGTAAGATTTACCTCTACTTCCCGCATGTTCGTGATCATTGCCTCAGTGACTGCCTTCACCATCTTCTTTGTCCTCCTCTGGAGCTTCTTCTCGAAGGCCTGCTTTATCTTCCTCTCCATTTGGGTAATTATGGAAGTGATAGCTGATGTGGGGCTTAAGTCACTTTCCTCTTCCTCAGATGAGGATTCGGAAGAAGAAGAGGTAGGAGTGTGAAGTTCAGAAATTTGGGGTTGAGGAACGGGGGAGCTCATCTGAATGTCTTCTAAAAAGGGATATGAGGTGATGTCTATTTCTGGTGGTGTGAAGTGTTGAGTTTCAGATGGGGTGGGGGTGAATGTAGTGGGTGGCTCTATTTGTGGAGAGATGGTGGGGGTGAGGGTAGTTTCAGGTTGGGTGGTAGTGGGGGTGATTTCAGATTGAGTGGTGATGGGTATGGTTTCAGATGAGGTTTGGACTATATGGGACAACTGAGGCTGTTTCAGAGGCTCGGAGGTGCCAGCCGGGCACACCTCTTTATTGCCAGGTGGAGATTTGGAGGGAGAGAGAGATGAAGTAGTACCTTCCTCTTGGATGGGTGAAAGTACAGCTTCCTTGGCTGGAGAGGCTGGGACATCCAGATGTGCAACCTCGGCTGCGATTTCCAGCACCGGTACTTCTTCTGGCAGGAGGGTAGAGACTTCCATCTGACGACCAGAGCTGCCAGATGATTCAGACGTCCTGGAGGACCTCCTCTGAAGAATAAATTGATTATCTTCATCAGAGTCCTCATCTGTCTGCTGGCTGGTAGATGGCTCAGCTACTGGTACCCTATCTGCGGCTCTGACAAGCCTCCTCCTTGACCTCCTCCTTGTCGGGGACCTCACAGAAGTTGCTGCCTCCTCAGCTGTTACTTCCACAACAGCTGGATCCTCGGCTGGTTGAGCTTCGGCAACTTCTGCTGCTGGTTGAGGTTCAGCTGCTAGCCTTTGTACCACTGCAGCTGCTAGCTGCTCCCTCTGCCTCTGAGCATCCTCTGACTCATCATCCGAGTCAGGCAACCCTCCAATCCTTTCATCCTTAGTTAGCAAGCCTTTTTGCTTAGAATATTTCTTAAAGCCTTCCCTCGTCTCAAATCTTTTATTCAACCCTTCCATTAACACAGTGATTTTATTGAATAGACTTACAGTCGAGGCGACTGTCCAATCTCCATTAGTTGGGTTGAATAACAATCTCAGCTTTTCCTCCTTCATCCTCCTAAACAACAAGTCTACCCAATCCACCTGAACTCCATCAACAATGGCTCTCATGCAACACAATCGTGACTTAGTCACTCCATCATGGGAGCTTTGATCTCCTAGGATTGACTTAGTTACAATCGTCATGAGCAGCCTAAACCTTCTCCTCAACATATGTTTCTTCAATTCTCTCCTCACTCCCATGTAGGTAACCCTTGCAAACAAATCAAACGATTCTTCCCAATCTTTTTCCTTATACAACAAAGGATTAACCCCTTCCATGGAAGTATGCAGAATTCTTGCAACGTTCTCCTTCGAATACTCCAATTGAGTACCTTCGACAGTCATTTTGAAGCCATTTTCCGTAAACTCACTTCTTGCGAGGAACTCTGCTCCGATGAAATCAGCAGTTTTGTTCAGCGTAGATTTGAACGAACAAAAACCCCGTAATCTTGAGGCTTCCAACAGTCTGATAATTTCTCTGGACTCTCTGTCATTTGTAGTCTCAAAATCTACAAACATTTCAGCCTTCAATTTATTTTTGACTGAATCAGAAAGCATTTTGAAATCAGAACCTGAAGCGGATATATATGTAGGAGGTTTTGGTGTTTGAGAAGAAGAGGATGCCATTGATAAGTTTTATAGAGTAAGAAATTTTTAGTAAATTTCGATAGCAGGGAATTGTGAAAGTAAAATTTTAAAATCTGAAGAAGGTAAGTTTTTAAACGAGGGAGAGAGAGAGGGAAAGTTGGGAAATCGAAACGTGGCACGATCTCAGGGTTTTGATTTTGAACCGTTGATTGAAAAAGCGCGTGTAAAACATCGACGGTTTTGCGAGAAAATCGCTTTGAATTCAGGCGCGTAACCTTCACGCGTCTTGAATTGCGTAAAAAGTAACCATTTAACCTACGGATTAGACGGCTAATAGACTTACTTTATTAGAAGTAATTAGTATACCTGACGTAAGCAATGAAATGCCTTACTTAGTACTCAGGTATTCTATTTCAGACTTGGTAAAATGTCAGACTTGATCAAAATGACCTTGTCTTATATTTTTCAAAAGCTTTTTCCTAGTCTGATTTTTGAAAAAAAATGTTTAAGGCTTAATACAGTATTTTCAGTTTAGTTACACAATACAAATTACTTGAGATACACAGACTTAAGAATTTAATTTGAAAACAACAATTTTGAGGAAAAACAAAGATGAAGGTTTTCTGAATGAAGTGATTTATGAGACTAATCTGGTATACCTGTTCCTGCAAACAAACTCATCAAAACTATTAGTAGCTTAGGTAGATCAGATATGGTGCAGATAGTCATCTGTTTTTCAATAAAAATCAGCTGACTATTGTGCCCTAGTCTGATTTACCATATGTCAGATAAGCAATTATCATGTCAGATAAGGTCAATATGACTAATCCTTGATTCTTGATTCCTAAATAGGAAATCAATGATATCAGCTACCTGATTGTCCTTTGACTCATATCTAGTCTGATAATTCTTTCTAGACATAATAAACTAAATTGAGAGAGACAAGAATAAAAAAAAAACAGAATTAGAGATTTACTAACGAAACATCTAATAAACCTAATTCTACAGATAATTCTTTAAACCTCGTCTCTGCCAGTGGTTTTGTCAAGATGTCTGCTCTTTGAAAATAGTCAAAATCTTCTTAAGTCTGATATCTCATTTTTCTACATGGTCTCGGATGAAGTGGTGTCTGATATCTACATGCTTGCACCTTGTATGAAGGACTGGGTTTTGAGTAATAGCTATGACACTATTACTATCACAAAAGATTGGTACATCTTTGGTGATAATATTATAGTCCCTTAGCTGTTGACTTATCCAGATCAGCTGAGAACAACAACTTCCAGCTGCCATATACTCAGCTTCAGTTGTGGAAGTAGCTACAGAGGTTTGTTTCTTAGACAACCATGAAATCAGCTTACTTCCAAGAAAATTGGCAAGTACCAGATGTAGATTTTCTATCTATCTTACACCCACCAAAATCTGAATCTGAGTATCCAGACAGCTCAAAGTTGTCATCAGCTGGATACCACAATCCAACATTTACTGTTCCTTTCAAATACTTGAGGATTTTCTTTGCTGCTTCAAGATGGCTTTTCTTAGGATTAGCTTGAAATCGAGCACAGACTCCAACTGCAAATGAAATATCAGGTCTACTAGCAGTTAAATATAATAAAGAACCAATAAGACCTCGATACTCAGTTTGATCAGTGTCTTCTCCCTTCTCGTCTGGATCCATTGAAAAATTTGTCATCATAGGTATCTTAGCTTCTCGGCTGGTACCTATTCCATATTTTTCAATAAGATCTTTTGTATATTTGGCTTGGTTAATGAATATTCCCTTCTTTGTCTGCTTGACTTGAAGTCCAAGAAAATATGTCATTTCTCCCATCATGGACATTTCAAATATGTTTTTCATAAGACTACTAAATTCTTCACATAAAGATATGTTAGTTGATCCAAATATTATATCATCAACATAAATTTGAACTAACAAAAGATCACAACCAAACTCTTTTTTAAAGAGAGTTCTATCAATTCTACCTTTAACAAAACCATTTTGAATTAAATATTCAGACAAGGTGTCATACCAAGCTCTTGGTGCTTGTTTAAGTCCATATAGAGCTTTCCTTAGTTTATAAACCTTGTCTCCTTTGACAAAACCAGGGGGTTGCTCTACATAACCTTCCTCAGCTAGGATTCCATTTAAAAATGCTGACTTAACATCCATTTGGAAGACTATGAATCTTTTAAAAGTTGCATAGGCTAAAAACAATCTTATGGCTTCCAGACGAGCTACTGGTGCAAAGGTTTCATCATAATCAATACCCTCTGATTGTGAATAACCTTGAGCAACTAGTCTGGCCTTATTTCTAACCACAATATTGTTTTCATCCCTTTTGTTTTTAAAGACCCATTTAGTTCCAATGACTTTTTGATGATGAGGCCTTTCAACAAGCTCCCACACATCTTGTCTTTGAAACTGATTTAGTTCTTCTTACATGGCATTAATCCAGTTGGAATCAGTTAGAGCTTTTGTAATTGATTTATGTTCAAGTAATGACACATAGCAACTGAACATACACTCTTGATTTAGTTGGGTCCTCGTCTGGACACCAGAGTCTAAATCTCCAATTATCTGCTCAGCTGGGTGATATGACATTACTTTCTTACCTTTATCTTTTACAGTAGATGGTGTCTTGTCTGAATTATTTATTTCAGATGATTCTATGTTACCTTCTGATAACTCTACCTGATCAGCTGATGTGTCGTTGGTCGTCTGATCAGTTGGTAGATCAGTTGTTGAGGAAGTTCTTTCAGGTTCTTTTCCTTTGTCTGATTCTTCCTCTTCATCTGAATATGATTCTTGATTGTAGAATTTTATGGTTGATCCTTTGATAGTCATCTGATTCAGATCATCTGATATCTTTGTGATGTCCCCTGTCTTATCAAACTCAAGAGAAGATTCATCAAATACCACATGGGGTGTTTCTTCTACACACAAGGTTGTCTTATTAAAAACTCTATATGCCTTTGATATAGATGAGTATCCCAGAAATATCCCATCTGCTATCTTGGCATCAAAGGTTTTTAATTGATATTTCTCATTGTTGTGTATGAAACATTTACAACCAAATATATGAAAATATGAAATTTTGGGAGATCTTCCCTTCCAAATTTCATAGGGGGTTTTACACTTATCCTTGACAATCAGACTTCTATTCTGAACATAGCAGGCTTTATTAACTGCTTCTGCCCAAAACCTATGAGGAGTGTTGAATTCAGATAACATTGTTCTAGCTGCCTCTTTCAAGGTCTTGTTTCTTCTCTCAACAACTCCATTTTGTTGTGGAGTCCTTGCTGCAGATGTTTCCTGAGCTATGTCATTCTCAATGCAGTAGCTAGAAATCAATTTATTTAGAAATTCAGTATCTTTATCACTTCTAATTTTAACAATATTTAATCCTCTTTCATTTTGAATCTTTTTAAGAAATTCTGGAATCTTAGTCATAGTCTCATTCTTTTTGTACAAGAAAATAACCCAAGTAAATCTTGAAAAGTCATCAACAATTACTAAGGTATATTTTCTTCCACTAAAGCTGAGAGGAGTTACTGGACCAAACAGATCCATATGAAGAAGTTCCAGAATCCTTTCTGAAGAAGGACTACTTATTGTTTTAAAAGAAGCTTTGGTCTGTTTTTCTTTTTGACAAGAAACACATACATGGTTCTTTGAAAATATTTTATCAGGGAGTCCTTTAACTAAGGATTTCCTTGCTATTTTGTTAAGAGTTTTGAAGTTTAAGTGACCAAGTCGTCTGTGCCACAGCCAACTTAAGTCATCTGAACTCTTAGCAACAAGACAAGTATCCTTAGGACAGCTTTTGAAGTTGGCAACATAAATGTTACCTTGTCTTACTCCAGCCAATAGAATATTTTCATTTAAACCATCTAATACATAGCATGCATTATGAGTAAATTTGACACAAAACCCTTTATCACAAAATTTTGAAATCGATAGTAGGTTGTGCTTCAATCCTTCCACGTAGTAAACTTCTTGAACTTGAACATCTTCAATCATTAGTGTTCCTACACCTTTAGTAAGTCCATAGTTGTTATCTCCAAACATCACTCTTGGTCCATCAATGGTTTGGTAGTTAGAGAGAAGTCGTCTTTCATAGGTCATGTGCTTGGAACAGTCACTATCAATGTACCAGATGACCTCAAGAATGTCTCCTCTATCAACTATCTTCTTATCTTCCTGTAATCACAAATTTATTGCTTAGGTACCCTTTGTACTTTGGGTCCTTTCATGTTAAGTTGACTCTTAGGAATCCAGATAAAAATATCAATATTTCTTGAAACCATAGATTGAAGCTTGCATCCATATCTATCTACTAAGATAAGACTTTCAAGATCAATCTTATTTAATTGATCTTTTGAAATTGTCTTGAATCTTGGTAAGAATGGATAAGATTTGCTTCTTCCATCAAAGCTATTATACCTAGGATAGATCTTTGATTTAGTCTTAGGTTTAGCCTTAGGAGTTACTTTCCTCGTCTGGTTTTTCTTTTCAGAAGTATCAGATGAGGTAATTAATTCCTTTGGTTTCCAGGGACTGAATAAAGTTTCTACCTTAGGTTTAGTTGCTTTAACAAAAACTCTAGGTTTTATTGGATCATTCTTCTTACTCCTATCAAAGCCTAATCCAGTTTTATCACTAGACTTTTGTGAAGAATTGAAAATTTTATCTATTGTGGTTTGAGAATTATTCATAAGTCCTAACTTGAGATTTAATTCTCTGTTAGTCCTTTTATAATTCTCATTCTCAGAATAGATATTTGAAAATATTACTTTTAAAGAACTCAATTCATGTTCTAACTTATCTGTCTTATCAGACAAGGTACTGGTGATCATCTCAGTCTGACATTCCCCCTTGAATGTACAGTCTAGTTTCTCACTTTCCTTAGTCTGATTGACCTTAGTTAGATCAGAAATTTGATCCTTTAAATTAAGATTTTCAGTCTCTATCTGTTTATAAGCAGATAGAGCAGTCTTCAAATCTTTCAAAAGTTTATCAATAAGACTGGGATCAGTTTCAGATAAGGTGTCACAGTCATTATCTGATGATGAATAGTAATGTACCTCTTTAGCCATTAGACATATGTCATCATCTGACCCAAAATCAGATGAGGATGAAGATGATGATGTCTCACGAGCTTCTTCTTTCTCAGCTAGGAGAGCTCTCTGGTCAGCATACCTTCTATCTCTTTTCTTCCTCTTTTCTTCTCTTTCTCTGGGAGTGAGTTGAGGACAATCATAGTTGTAGTGACCAGGTTTGCTGCATGTATAACATATATCTCCTCTGTCTGTTTTTGGACTACCATCTCCTCGTCTGATAGGTGACTTATGACTTCTTGACTGATCCTTCTTTTTATCATTATCTGAACTCTTTTCATCCCTGTCTGATCTATAGTTCCTTCGACCTAATCTGTCTCTCTTATTTCTTTTGTACTTCATCTTCAATCTTTCATACCTTTTCAACAAAAGAGCCATTTTCTCTTTTATGGACAAATCAGATGCTTTAGAGATCTTTTCAGATTCATCTTGATGAACAAATGCTACTGTTTTTCCAGATGTAAATGACTCTGCCTCATCTTCTTCATCTTCAATGTGAATGTCATATTCCAGTGCTTTAAGATGAGAGAAAAGAGTGTGATGTGATATTGATGACAAATTCTATGTTGCCTTGAGAATATTAGCTTTCTCTCTCCATCTTTTGCTCAAAGATTTGAGTATCTTGTTGTTAATTTCTTTCTCAGTGTAAGTCTTACCCAAATCGGCTGCTTTGTTCACAAGATTAGTTAGTCTCACGTCCAATTGGTCTACAGTTTCACCATCCTTCATTTTGAACGTGTCAAATGCATGTAGAACAGACTGAAGCTTATTTTCTTTGACCTGTTCAGATCCTACAAATTCCAGCAAGAGTCTCCCACATTTCTTTGGCAGTCTTGCATCTTTTAACCTTTTCAATTCAATCCTTACTTAGAGTCTCAATGATCTCAGTTCGAGCTACTTGATCAAGATTATGGACCTTTCTTTCATCATTTGTTAACTCAGAGCTCTTCTTTTCTTGTCTGGTCCTGGATTCAGCTGACTCAACTCCAGTGCTGGTGCCTCCATGATAAAATTTTATAGGTCCCTCTTCAAGAACCTCTTCCATTCTATCATGAATGACTTTTAGGTGATTCTCCATCCTAAATTTCCAGTAATCATAATCTTCAATAGAGAATTCAGGAAGATTCCTAGACTTCTTGTTTTTCCCTGATGACATGATGAAAAAAAATAAAATACTCCACAAACTAATCAGTAGCACTGCTAGTAGTAAAGAAGAAAATGAAGAAAATCAAGATAATTTCAGAATCTTATTCAAGATCTAAAATCAATATCAGAACAACTTAACACTGCTCTGATACCACTTGTTGGTCCCTGAATGTTGAGTTGATTAAAACCTTGAGATATCCTTCTAGAACAAAATCTAGAAAGGGGGTTTGAATAGATTTTGTAGATTTTTTTTAAACTTTTCAAAATCAATTCAAAGTATCAGATTAAGCACAGTGGAAAACAATTTTTAAACTCAACTTTTAACAAGATCAAAAGCAAAGCTGATATTTAGATTTTAGCTAAGATTCTGAAATTTAACCTTGAATTAACAAATTGTAACTTAAACAAAAATTAAAAGAAAGCAGTAAATAACACCAGGTTTTATAGTGGTTCGGATTATAACAATCCTACATCCACTCTCCTTCTCCAAACTTTGAAGAAGGGTCTTCACTAGCTGCTTACTTACTTACAATCTTTGCAACTTACAATTCGATCTTCAACACTTCAACAATGCTAACCAAAACTTCTAAAATCTAACTCTAGAATAAGAAGTGTTTTTGAAGATGTGAAGTGAAGTGTTCTATAAACACTTAGAAAATATTTGAAACCTCTTTTGAAAATACTTTGTGTAATCAATAGTGAATAGTGAAAAATCAGATTTGCATGAATGTATTGAAAAATAAAATCTAGTCCTATTTATAAGTCTGAAAAGACAGTTAGTTTGTTAGTCAGTTCTAACAAACTGGAAACTGCTCAACAAACTTAATCTTGGAAACTGCTCTTGACCTCAGCTGATTTTTTCTTACTCGTCTGCAGCTGACTTAGTGAAGACTTGCCTTTCTTATTCTACTCAGCTTGTCTTGACCTCGTCTGAGCTCTTCATGATCGTCTCCTGCAGATGACTAGTTTTGAGCTTGTCTCCAGATGACTTGTAACTTTAGATTTCCAGATCACCTAATCAGCTCTAGACCCAGTCTGATCAGCTTATCACCGAACTCTGATCTGAGCTGTTTATCAACGTTGTCTGTTCATCTGGATTGTTCCTTTTAACTCATCAAAACTCTACTTGATCTAACATATTGTTAGTATATTTAATTCTCCATCATTAAAAAAATATTAATTTATTTAGCAAAAAATAATTATTTCATTATTTGATATGTTTATAATTACCTTTACTATTTTTTTTAGGAAATTTAAAAAATTACTTTTTCAAAAGTTAATTTTATAATTCTATTTAAAATCTATAATATATTTAAATGCTTTTAAATAAATTAATTATTATTTCTCAATTTAATTTATATTTGTCCTAATTATTTGTTTATAGACAAAAATAAATATATTTAATCACAAATTTAATAAAAATATATTGTTAGTATATTTAATTCTCCATCAATTTTATCTATTAGAAAAAATTAGAATAAATATTATAAAATTAACAAAAATTTAGAAAGTTGTGATTATTTTAAACAAAGAAATCAACAAATAAAAAGAAATCAATTTACTACCATTTACACAACCACATCTTTTCCTCCCAAAATATTGTCAAACTCGGTAACCCTCCCCTGTTCTTCCAGTCATCTCTTCCCTTCTCTCCTTTTTTAATAATATTTATTCTAATTTTTTGGAATTGATAAAATTGATGATGAATTAAATATAATAACAATAAATTTTTATTAATTTTTGTGATTAAAAATATTTATTTTGTCTATAGACAAATAATTAGGACAATTATAAATTGAGAAAGAATAATTAATTTATTATTAGTCCGAACAATGACCTTATGTGACAAGAAATAAGGTCGTAACCTCCGGGCCGTGACCATTATAGTCAGGGCTGCCTTCTCTATCTCTGAGTATCTCTCTTCTGCTCCTTGAATCAGTTTACTGATATAGTAAACAGGTTTTTGGGTTGACCTCTCCTCCCTCACCAACGCTGAGCTAAGAGAGACCCCACCTACAGAGAGGTAAAGGTAGAGTGTCTCCCCTGTAACTAGCTTCATTAACATAGGTAACTGGGCCAGGTGATGTTTAAACTCCTCGAGTGCCTGCTAGCATCGCTCATCCCATTCGAACCTGGATCCCTTCCTCAAAATCCTGAAGAAGGGGTGGCTCCTCTCTGGAGACCTGGCTATGAATATGTTCAATGTTGTAATCCTTCCGTTTAGTCTCTGTATCTCCTTGATATTAGTGGAGGGCTGCATGTCGAGCACAGCTTTCACCTTGGTAGGGTTGACTTCCATACCCCGCTGGGTCACCATGTATCCAAGGAATTTCCCGGACCTCACTCCAAAAGAACACTTGGCCGGATTTAGCTTCATGTCGTTCATCCTTAGCACTGAAAAAGCTTCCTCCAAGTCGGCCACATGTCCATCCGCCTTCACACTCTTTACCAGCATGTCATCTACGTAAACCTCCATGTTTCTTCCTAGCTGGTTTTTGAATATCTTGTCAATCATTCTCTGATAGGTTGCTCCTGCATTCTTTAGTCCAAAGGGCATTCTAATATAGCAAAAAGTTCCACTGGCAATATCTGGAGAAAAAATCTGTATTTGATGGTAGCCTTGGTAGGCGTCCATCATACTTAGCAACTCAAATCCAGAAGTAGAATCGACCATCTGGTCAATCCTAGGTAAGGGATAATGATCCTTAGGGCATGTCTTGTTCAGATTTTTTGAAAATCAATGCACATTCTCCATTTCTCTCTGGTTTTGCCACCAACACCGCATTGGATAGCTAGGTGGAAAACAGGATTCGCTTAACATGTCCTGCCTCCAGCAACTTCTCCGCTTCTGCCTTCGTGATGGCATCCTTTTCTGGTCCGAAGACTCTCAGTTTCTGCTTTACTGGCTTAGCTTTAGGACCGACGTTGAGGTGGTGAATGACCACCTCCTCCCGAATACCTGTCATGTCAGAGGAAGAATAAGCAAACACATCTGCATTTCTTTGTAAATCTGTTATCAGCTCCTTCTCCAATTCTGGCTCCAGCTGAGCCCCAATCCTCGTTGTGTAACCTTTCTTGTCTGGATACACTTCGACCATCATCAATTCTTCTTCAGCTTTCATTTTTGGAGGATCAGCTTCCTCCGTGATCTTACATTTCTTGGATACACGATTCACCTTCTTGCCTCTTTTCAAGCTGCGATGCAGCTCTTTATCGGCCATCTTTACTGCCTCCACGTAGCATTTCCTAGACTGCAGCTGATCACCAGCTACTTCACCCACCTCATCATTCACTGAAACTTGAGTTTTATGTGATAGGTTGATATTGACCACCTGAAATAAATTCAATACTGGCCTACCAAAGATCATGTTATAAGATAACGGTATATCAACAATAAAAAAATTCGCCATTAACACGCTCCTCCGTGGAGCTTCGCCCAGCCCCACCTGGAGGGTTACTTGACCAAGAGGGTGAACTGCCCCTCCTGTAAATCCATATAGTGCTGTATCGACCGGCTGCAATTCTGCATTTAAATTCATTTTCTTGAAGCATTTCAAGAAAATGATGTCCGCTGAGCTCCTCGTATCTACGAAGATCCTCGCAACAGTGTATCTGGCCACATCTGTTGTGATCACAGTGGTCTTCCTTCCTGAGACCTCCATCCTCTAGACCAAAATGAATCCGGGGTGTATGGCCTACTTCATTCTGATTCACCTCTCTTGACATTTCTCCCACCTCTCTCCTCAGGATCCTCTCTCCAGCTTTTCGTGCACGGAACGAGTCTCCCTCGGCTGGACCTCCTACTATCATTTGGATTAGTCCTCTCTTTTGGGAGGGCCTCTCCTGCTGCCTCCCTTCGATCATATTTCCCTTCTCTTCAGCTTTGTCATCAACCTCCTTTCATTTTTGGCCCTTGGAGCTGACCCGATCTCTATAAACAAATTCTTTAAGATGACCTGCCTGGATCATCCTTTCAATCTGATCACGTAAATAAAAACAATTATTAGTGTCATGCCCATATTCATTATGAAAATGACAAAACTTATCTGACTTTGGCCTCATCGGCCCTCTGGATCGTGTCCAAGGAAACTTCATTTCGGGTGGTCAGATACTACCTCCAATAGCTCAGCCAGTTCGAGCTTCAGGGGGTGTATTTGTCAAACCTGGAGCGAGGTCCAGATTCGCTGTCTTCTCTGGCTCCGCTGTTTAGCTTTTCTTTGTTGACTCCTTCTTCTTCTCAGGTCCACCTGGCTAGACCTCGGCTTTTTTCGCCTTTCTAACTTCCTCCAGCGGGATGTACTTCTCTGCTCTCCTCAACAACTCATCAAACGTCTGAACTGGCTTCTTTGCCAGAGAGGAAAACAGACAATCCCACAAAGGAACATTGAATCGTAATACCGACAATCCCAGAAAGGGACATTGAACCGTAAACCGACATTCCCACAAAAGGACATTGAACCATAAAAACGATATTCCCACAAAGAGACATTAAACCATGAAACCGACATTCTCACAAAGAGACATTGATCCGTAAACTGACACTACTACCGACAAACCATAGAGGGACATTGAACCGTAAAACGACATTCCCAAAAAGGGACATTGAACCGTAAAACCGACATTCCCACAAAGGGATATTGAACCATGAAATCGACAATCCCATAAAGGAATATTGAACCGTAAAACCGACATTCCCACAAAGGGACATTGAACCGTATAACCGATATTCCCACAAAGGGACATTGAACCGTAAACCCGATATTCTCACAGAGAAACATTGAACCGTAAAACCGACATCCCCACAAAGGAACATTGAACCGTAAACCCGACAATCCCACAAAAGTACATTGAACCGTAAAACCGACATTCCCACAGAGGGACATTGAACCATAAAAATGATATTCTCACAAAGGGACATTAAACCATGAAATCGACATTCTCACAAAGGGAAATTGAACCGTAAATCGACATTTCCACAAAGGGACATTCAACAGTAATACCGACAATCCCATAGAGAGACATTGAACCGTAAAACGATATTCCCAAAATGGAACATTGAACCGTAAAACCGACATTCCCACAAAGGAATATTAAACCATGAAACCGACATTCTCAGAAAGGGACATTGAACCGTAAATCAATATTCCTAGAAAGGGGCATTGAACCCTAAAACCGACATTCCCACAAAGGAACATTAAACAATAAAATCGACATTCCCACAAATAGATATTAAATAGTAAATCGACATTTCAACAAAGGGACATTAAACCATAAAACCGACATTTCAACAAATGGACATTGAACCGTAAAACTGACATTCCCACAAAGGGACATTGAACCGTAAAACCGACATTCCCACAAAGGGACATTGAACCGTATAACCGACATTCCCACAAAGGGACATTGAACTGTAATACCGACAATCCCATAGAGGGACATTGAATCGTAAACCGATATTCCCACAAAGAGTCGGTTCACTGTAATGTCGGTTTACAGTTCAATGTCCCTTTGTAGGACTGTCGGTTTCATGGTTTAATGTCCCTTTTTGGGAAAACCGGTTTTAAGGTTCAATGATCATTTGAGGGAATGTCGATTTTTTTGGTTCAATGTCCATTTGAGGGAATGTCGGTTTTACGGTTCAATGTCCTTTTGTGGGATTGTCGGTTTTACGGTTTAATGTCCCTTTGTGGGAATGTCGGTTTGGGAATGTCGGTTTAAGGTTCAAAGTCCCTTTGTGGGAATGTTGGTTTTACGGTTCAATGTCCCTCCGTGGGAATGTTGGTTTTACAGTTCAATGTCCCTCCGTGGGAATGTCGGTTTTACGGTTCAATGTACTTTTGTGGGATTGTTGGGTTTACGGTTCAATGTTCCTTCGTGGGGATGTCGGTTTTACAGTTCAATGTTCCTCTGTGAGAATATCGGTTTTACGGTTATGTCCTTTTGTGGGATTGTTGGGTTTACGGTTCAATGCCCCTTTATGGGAATATTGGTTTTACGGTTCAATGTCCCCCTTTTGTGGGTTTGTCAGTTTACGGTTCAATGTCCCTTTGCGGAAATATCGGTTTACGGTCCAATATCCCTTTGAGGGAATGTCGGTTTACAGTTCAATGTCCCTTCGTGGGAATGTCATTTTTACGTTTCAATATCCCTTTGTGGGAATGTCGGTTTACGGCTCAATGTCCCTTTATGGGAATATCAGTTATACAGTTCAATGTCCCTTTGTGGGAATGTCAGTTTACGGTTCAATGTCCCTTTGTGGGAATGTCGATTTTACGGTTCAATGTCCCTCTGTGGGAATATCGATTTTACGGCTTAATGTCCCTCTGTGGGAATGTCGGTATTACGGTTCAAATTCCCTTTGTGGGAATGTCAGTTTACAGTACTATATCCCTTTGTCGAAATGTCGGTTTACGGTTCAATGTTCCTTTGTGGAAATGTCGGTTTTATGGTTTAATATTCCTTTGTGGGATTGTCGGTTTATGGTTCAATGTCCCTCTATGGGAATTTTGGGTTACAGTTTAATGTCCCTTTGTGAGAATGTCAGGTTTACGGTTCAATGTCCTTTTTTGGGAATGTCGGTTTACGATTCAATGTCCCTATGTGGGATTGTCGGTTTACGGTTCAATATCCCTTTGTGGGATTGTCGATTTTACGGTTCAATTTCCCTTTGTGGGATTGCCAATTTTACGGTTCAATTTCCCTTTGTGCGAATGTCGGCTTTACGGTTCAACTTCCCTTTGTGGGAATGTTGGATTACAGTTCAATGTCCCTTTGTGGGAATGACGATTTTAAGTTTCAATGTCCCTTTATTGGAATGTCATTTTACGGTTCAATGTCTGTTTATAGGAATGTCGGTTTACGGTTCAATATCTCTTTGTGGGATTGTCGGTTTACGGTTCAATGTCCCTTTGTGTGGATATCGGTTTACGGTTCAATATCCCTTTGTGGAAAAGTCGGGTTACGGTTTATTGTCCCTTTGTGGAAATGTCGGTTCACAGTTTTACAAGGAATATTGTACCGTAAACCCACATTACCACAAAGGAAATTGAACCGTAAAACCGACATTCCCAAAAAGGGATATTAAACCGTAAACCGACAATCCCACAAAGGGACATTGAACCGTAAAACCGACAATCCGACAAAGGGACATTAAACCATAAACCGATATTTACACAAAGGAACATTGAACTGTAAACTCGACAATCCCATAAAAGGACATTAAACTGTAAAACCGACATTCCCGCAGAGGGACATTTAATCGTAAAACCCAACAATCCCACAAAAGGGGGACATTGAACAGTAAAATCGACATCCCCACAACGGGACATTGAACCATAAACCCGATAATCCCAAACACGGACATTGAACCGTAAAATCGACATTCAGACAAAGGGATATTAAACCGTATTACCGACATTCCTAGGAAGGGGCATTGAACCGTAAAACCGACATTCCCACAAAGGGTCATTAAATCATAAAACCGACATTCCCACAAATAGATATTAAACAGTAAATCGATATTTCAGCAAAGGGAACCGTAAAACCGATATTTCAGCAAAGGGAACCGTAAAACCGATATTCCCACAGAGGGACATTGAACCGTAAAACTGACATTCCCACCGAGGGACACTGAACCGTAAAACCGACATTCCCACAAAGGGACATTAAACCGTAAAACCGACATTCCCATAAAGGGACATTGAACCGTATAACCGACATTCCCACATAGGGATATTAAACTGTAAAACCGACAATCCCATATAGGGACATTGAACCATAAACCGATATTCCCAAAAAGAGTCGGTTCACTGTAATGTCGGTTTACGGTTCAATGTCCCTTTGTAGGATTGTCGGTTTCATGGTTCAATGTCTCTTTTTGGGAATGCCGGTTTTAAGGTTCAATGTTCATTTGAGGGAATGATGATTTTTTGGTTCAATGTCCATTTGAGGGAATGTCGGTTTTATGATTCAATGTCCCTTTGTGAGATTGTCGGTTTTACGGTTCAATGTCCCTTTGTGGGAATGTCGGTTTAAGGTTCAATGTCCCTTTGTGGGAATGTCGGTTTAAGGATCAATGTCCCTTTGTGGGAATGTTGGTTTTACGGTTCAATGTCCCTCTGTGGGAATGTCGGTTTTATGGTTCAATGTACTTTTGTGGAATTGTCTGGTTTACGCTTCAATGTTCCTTTGTGGGGATGTAGGTTTTACAGTTCAATGTTCCTCTGTGAGAATATCGGTTGGGTTTACGATTCAATGCCCCTTTATGGGAATGTTAGGTTTACGGTTCAATGCCTCTTTATGGGAATGTCGGTTTTACGGTTCAATGTCCCTTTTTGTGGGTCTGTCGGTTTACGGTTCAATGTCCCTTCGTGGAAATATCGGTTTACGGTCCAATATCCCTTTGTGGAAATGTCGGGTTTACGGTTCAATGTCCCTTTGTGGGAATGTCAGTTTTACATTTCAATATCCCTTTGTGGGAATGTCAGTTTACGGTTCAATGTCCCTTTGTGGGAATATCGATTATACGATTCAATGTCATTTTGTGGGAATGTTGGTTTACGGTTTAATGTCCCTTTGTGGGAATGTCAATTTTATAGTTCAATGTCCCTCCGTGGGAATGTCGATTTTACGGTTTAATGTCCCTCTGTGGGAATGTCGGTATTACGGTTCAATTTTCCTTTGTGGGACTGTCGGTTTAAATTATTATCCCTTTTTGGAAATGTCGATTTACGGTTCAATGTTCCTTTGTGGGAATGTCGGTTTTACGGTTTAATGTCCCTCTGTGGGAATGTCGGTATTACAATTCAATTTCCCTTAGTGGGAATGTCGGTTTACAGTACTATATCCCTTTGTGGAAATGTCGGTTTACGGTTCAATGTTCCTTTGTGGGAATGTCGGTTTTACGGTTCAATATTCCTTTGTGGGATTGTCGGTTTATGGTTCAATGTCCCTCTGTGGGAATTTCGGGTTACAGTTTAATGTCCCTTTGTGAGAATGTCAGGTTTACGATTCAATGTCCTTTTTTGGGAATGTCAGTTTACGATTCAATGTCCCTTTGAGGGATTGTCGGTTTACGGTTCAATATCCCTTTGTGGGATTACCAATTTTACGGTTCAATTTCCCTTTGTGGGAATGTCGGCTTTACGGTTCAATGTCTCTCTGGGGAAATATCGGTTTTACGGTTCAACTTTCCTTTGTGAGAATGTTGGATTACAGTTCAATGTCCCTTTGTGGGAATGACGATTTTAAGTTTCAATGTCCCTTTATTGGAATGTCGTTTTACGGTTCAATGTCCCTTTGTGGGAATGTCGATTTGGGAATGTCGGTTTAAGGCCCAATGTCCCTTTATGGGAATGTCGGTTAAGGTTCAATGTCCCTTTGTGGGAATGTCGGTTTTACGGTTCAATGTCCCTCTGTTGGAATGTCGGTTTTACGGTTCAATGTACTTTTATAGGATTGTCGGGTTTACGGTTCAATGTTCTTTTGTGGGGATGTCGGTTTTACGGTTCAATGTTCCTCTGTGAGAATATCGGTTGGGTTTACGGTTCAATGCCCCTTTATGGGATTGTTGGGTTTACGGTTCAATGCCCCTTTATAGGAATGTCGGTTTTACGGTTCAATGTCCCCCTTTTGTGGGTATGTCGGTTTACGGTTCAATGTCGCTTCGTGGAAATTTCGGTTTACGTTCCAATATCCCTTTGTGGGAATGTCGGGTTTACGGTTCAATCTCCCTTTGTGGGAATGTCGGGTTTGCGGTTCAATGTCCCTTTGTGGGTATGTCAGTTTTACGTTTCAATATCCCTTTGTGGGAATGTCGGTTTACGGTTCAATGTCCCTTTGTGGGAATATCGATTATACGGTTTAATGTCCCTTTTTGGGAATGTCGGTTTACTGTTTAATGTCCCTCTGTGGGAATGTCAATTTTACGGTTCAATGTCCCTCTGTGGGAATGTCGATTTTACGGTTTAATGTCCCTCTGTGGGAATATCGGTATTACAGTTCAATTTTCCTTTGTGAGACTGTCGGTTTAATGTATTATCCCTTTGTGGAAATGTCGATTTACGGTTCAATGTTCCTTTGTGGAAATGTCGGTTTTACGGTTTAATGTCCCTTTGTGGGAATGTCGGTATTATGGTTCAATTTCCCTTAGTGGGAATGTCGGTTTACAGTACTATATCCCTTTGTGGAAATGCCGGTTTACGGTTCAATGTTCCTTTGTGGGAATATCGGTTTTACGGTTCAATATTCCTTTGTGGGATTGTCGGTTTATGGTTCAATATCCCTCTGTGGGAATTTCGGGTTACAGTTCAATGTCCTTTTTTGGGAATGTCAGTTTACGATTCAATGTCCCTTTATTGGAATGTCGTTTTACGGTTCAATGTCTCTTTGTGGAAATGTCGGTTTATGGTTCAACATCTCTTTGTGGGATTGTCGGTTTACGGTTCAATGTCCCTTTGTGCGGATATTGGTTTTATAGTTTAATGTCCCTTTGTGAGAATGTCAGGTTTACGGTTCAATGTCCTTTTTTGGGAATGTCAGTTTACGATTCAATGTCCCTTTGTGGGATTGTCGGTTTACGGTTCAATATCCTTTTGTGGGATTACCGATTTTACGGTTCAATTTCCCTTTATGGGAATGTCGGCTTTACGGTTCAATATCTCTCTGTGGGAATATCGGTTTTACGGTTCAACTTCCCTTTGTGGGAATGTTGGATTACAGTTCAATGTCCCTTTGTGGGAATGACGATTTTAAGTTTCAATGTCCCTTTATTGGAATGTCGTTTTACGGTTCAATGTCTCTTTGTGGGAATGTCGGTTTATGGTTCAATATCTCTTTATGGGATTGTCGGTTTACGGTTCAATGTCCTTTTGTGCGGATATCGGTTTTACAGTTCAATATCCCTTTGTGGGAAAGTCGGGTTACGGTTTAATGTCCCTTTGTGGAAATGTCGGTTTACGGTTTTACAAGGAACATTGAACTGTAAACCCACATTACTAAGAAGGGACATTGAACCGTAAACCCACATTACCCAAAATCCTTTTGGGAATGTATCCCTTTAATTCCCACAAAGATATTATTGAACCGTGGGAATGTAATCCCATAAAAAGACATTGAACTTTTCCCGAATGTCGGTTTACGATTCAAGGGACATTAAACCAATAAACCGACATTTACACAAAGGAATGTCATTTATTGTAAATGCCCAATTTCACAAAAGTACAATGTCGTTTAAAACCAATGCATTTTCCTTTGAGGAATTGTCGGTTTAACCCGACAATCCCTTTCCTTTGGGAAATGTGAACCAAAAATCGACATTTCCTTTGTGGGAATGTCGGTTTAAAAATTTAATGCCCCAAACACGGACAATGTCGGTTTAACCGACATTCACGCAAAGGGATATTGGTTTACGCCATTTCCCTTTGTGGGAATGTCGGTTTACGGTTCAATGCCTATTCACACAAAGGGATATTAAATTTGTAATTCGCCCAATCCCTTTGTGGGGAATGTTGGTTTACGGTTCAATGCCCTTTTCCTTTGGGACATGTCGGTTTAATTCGTTTATATTTCCCTTTGTGGGACATTTTATTCGTTTGTGGGAATGATCGGTTTGTCGGTTTCAATTGAACCTTTTCCTTTGTGGGAATGTCGGTTTATCATTGAACCAAAAAATGATTTATTCCCCTTTTCCTTTGGGGAATGTCGGTTTACGGTTCAATGCCCCTTTTCCTTTGTGGGAATGTTTAACAAAAACCGACAATCCCCTTTTGGGACATTGATTTACGGTTGTTCCCATTCCCAAAAAGGGAATTGTCGGTTTAAAAATCCAATCCTTTGTGGGAATCATTTCGGTTTATAAAACCGACATTTCCCTTTGTGGAATATATATTTAATAAGAAATCGACATTTCCCTTTGTGGGAAAGTCGACATTAAACCATAAAACCGACATTTCAACAAAGGACATTGAATCTTAATGTCCATTTCCTTTTGTGGAATGTCGGTTTACGGTTTCAATGCCCTTTCCCTTTGTGGGAATGTCGGTTTTAAAATTCAATTCCCCCTTTGTGGAATGTCGTAAATCGATTAATGCCACATTCCCTTTTGGGAATTGAATCTTTCCTAATCCCATAGAGGGACATTGAACCGTTTTTTTATTCCCAAAAGAGCTTTTTTCACTGTAATGTCGGTTTACAGTTCAATGTCCCTTTGTAGGATTGTCGGTTTCATGGTTCAATTTCCCTTTTTGGGAATGCCGGTTTTAAGGTTCAATGTTCATTTGAGGGAATGTCGATTTTTTGGTTCAATGTCCATTTGAGGAAATGTCGGTTTTACGGTTCAATATCCCTTTATGGGATTGTCAGTTTTACGGTTCAATGTCCCTTTGTGGGAATGTCGGTTTGGGAATGTCGGTTTAAGGTTCAATGTCCCTTTGTGGGAATGTTGGTTTTACGGTTCAGTGTCCCTCTGTGGGAATGTCGGTTTTACGGTTCAATGTACTTTTATGGGATTGTCGGGTTTACGGTTCAATGTTCCTTTGTGGGGATGTCAGTTTTACGGTTCAATGTTCCTCTGTGAGAATATCGGTTTTACGGTTCTATGTCCTTTTGTGGGATTGTTGGGTTTACGGTTCAATGCCCCTTTATGGGAGTGTCGGTTTTACGGTTTAATATCCCCTTTTGTGGGTTTGTCGGTTTACGATTCAATGTCCCTTTGTGGAAATGTCGATTTACGGTCCAATATCCCTTTGTGGGAATGTCGGGTTACGGTTCAATGTTCCTTTGTGGGGATGTCCATTTTACGTTTCAATATCCCTTTGTGGGAATATCGGTTATACGGTTCAATGTCCCTTTGTGGGAATGTCGGTTTACGGTTCAATGTCCCTCTGTGGGAATGTCGATTTTACGGTTCAATGTCCCTATATGGGAATGTCAAATTTACAGTTTAATGTCCCTACGGTTCAATTTGCCTTTGTGGAAATGCCAGTTTATGGTTCAATGTTCTTTTGTGGAAATGTCGGTTTTACGGTTCAATATTTCTTTGTGGAATTGTCGGTTTATGGTTCAATGTCCCTCTGTGGGAATTTCGGGTTACAGTTTAATGTCCCTTTGTGAGCATGTCAGGTTTACGGTTCAATGTCCTTTTTTGGGAATGTCGGTTTACAATTCAATGTCCCTTTGTGTGATTGTCGGTTTACAATTCAATATCCCTTTGTGGGATTGCCGATTTTACGATTTAATTTCCCTTTGTGGGAATGTCGGCTTTACGGTTCAAAGTCTCTCTGTGGGAATATCGGTTTTACGGTTCAACTTCCCTTTGTGGGAATGTTGGATTACAGTTCAATGTCCCTTTGTGGGAATGGCGATTTTAAGTTTCAATGTCCCTTTATTGGAATGTCGTTTTACGGTTCAATGTCTCTTTGTGGGAATGTCGGTTTATGGTTCAATATCTCTTTGTGGGATTGTCTGTTTACGGTTCAATGTCCCTTTGTGCGGATATCGGTTTTACGGTTCAATATCTCTTTGTGGAAAAGTCGGGTTACGGTTTAATGTCCTTTTGTGGAAATGTCGGTTTACGATTTTACAAGGAACATTGAACCGTAAACCCACATTTCCCTTGGGATATTCGGTTTAAAAACCAATTTCCCACAAAGGGATATTGAACCGAATTGACAATCCCACAAAGGACATTTACCTTTGTTGAACCGACAATTCGTGGGAAGGGACATTAAACCGTAAACCGACATTTTACACTTTGTGAACATTGAATCAGAAACAATGCCCCAATCCCATAAAAGAACATTAAATCTGTAAAACCGACATTTTCCCTTTTTGTGGGACATTGAATCGTTTCAAACCCCTAATAATCCCACAAAAAGGGGAATTCAACCGTAAAATCGACATTTCCTTTGTGGGAATGTTGGTTTACAAACCCGACAATCCCAAACACGGAATGTTGAATTACGAAACCACATTCACTTTGGGGATATTGAACCGTAAAACCGACATTCCTAGAAAGGGGCATTTAACCGTAAAACCGACATTCCCACAAAGGGACATTAAATCATAAAACCGACATTGCCACAAATAGATATTAAACAGTAAATCGGCATTTCAACAAAGGGACATTAAACCATAAAACCGACATTTCAAGAATGTCGGTTTACGGTTCAATGCCCCTTTTCCCTTTGATGGACATTGGAATAAATGCCACATTCTCACAAATGGACATTGAACCAAATTTAATTCTTCCGACATTCCCATAAAGGAATATTGAACTGTAATACCGACAATCCCATAGAGGGACATTGAACCGTAAATCGATATTTCCACAAAGAGTCGGTTCACTGTAACGTCGGTTTACGGTTCAATGTCCCTTTGTAGGATTGTCGGTTTCATAGTTCAATGTCTCTTTTTGGGAATGCTGGTTTTAAGGTTCAATGTTCATTTGAGGGAATGTCGATTTTTTGGTTCAATGTCCATTTGAGGGAATGTCGGTTTTACGGTTCAATATCCCTTTGTGGGATTGTCGGTTTTACAGTTTAATGTCCCTTTGTGGGAATGTCAGTTTGGGAATGTCGGTTTAAAGTTCAATGTCCCTTTGTGAAAATGTCGGTTTAAGGTTAAATGTCACTTTGTGGGAATGTTGGTTTTACGGTTCAGTGTCCCTCTGTGGGAATGTCGATTTTACGGTTCAATGTACTTTTGTGGGATTATCGGGTTTACGGTTCAATTTTCCTTTGTGAGAATATCGGTTTTACGGTTCTATTTCCTTTTGTGGGATTGTTGGGTTTACAGTTCAATGTCCCCCTTTTGTGGGTTTGTCGATTTACGGTTCAATGTCCCTTTGTGGAAATGTCGGTTTACGGTCCAATATCCCATTGTGGGAATGTCGGGTTACTGTTCAATGTCCCTTTGTGGGAATGTCAGTTTTACGTTTCAATATCCCTTTGTGGAAATGTCGGTTTACGGTTCAATGTCCCTTTGTGGAAATATCGATTATACGGTTCAATGTCCCTCTGTGGGAATGTCGGTTTACGGTTCAATGTCCCTCTGTGGGAATGTCGATTTTACTGTTCAATGTCCCTCTGTGGGAATGTCGATTTTACGGTTTAATGTTCCTCTATGGGAATGTCGGTATTACGGTTCAATTTCCCTTTGTGGGAATGTCGGTTTACAGTACTATATCCCTTTGTGGAAATGTCGATTTACGGTTCAATGTTCCTTTGTGGAAATGTCAATTTTATGGTTCAATATTCCTTTGTGGGATTGTCGGTTTATGGTTCAATGTCCCTCTATGGGAATTTCGGGTTACAGTTTAATGTCCCTTTGTGAGAATGTCAAGTTTACGGTTCAATGTCCTTTTTTGGGAATGTCGGTTTACGATTCAATGTCCCTTTGTGGGATTGCCGATTTTACGGTTCAATTTTTCTTTGTGGGAATATCGGCTTTACGGTTCAACGTCTCTCCGTGGGAATATCAGTTTTACGGTTCAACGTCTCTCTGTGGGAATATCAGTTTTACGGTTCAACTTCCCTTTGTGGGAATATTGGATTACAGTTCAATGTCCCTTTGTGGGAATGACGATTTTAAGTTTCGATGTCCCTTTATTGGAATATCGTTTTACGGTTCAATGTCTCTTTGTGGGAATGTCGGTTTACGGTTCAATATCTCTTTGTGGGATTGTCGGTTTACGGTTCAATGTCCCTTTGTGCGGTACGGTACAATATCCCTTTGTGGGAAAGTCGGGGAGAAATTAGCGTTTTTGGTCCTACAGGTCACGTCTGCTCGCGATTTTGGTCCCAATATATGCTAAATTAGTCTCGTTCGTCATTTTTCTACAATTTTGGTCCCAAGAATTCAGAAATCGTTAATTATGGACGGAATTTAGCATGTGCATATCACGTGCACGTTAGTTAGTTGACCAAATAATATATTTTTTACCAAAAAAAATAATTGAAAATAAAAACAAAAAAAGACGCCCCAAAAACCCTAATTCCCAAAATCAATGATGCTCCCACGGCTTCCACGTTAGTTAGTTGACCATCAACGACAATCCCCTGCCACCCCTCCCTCCCACCGGCGAGTTCGTCGACGAAGAGGGGCGGCGACGAATTTCTGACAGGCGACGTGTAGGAGTCGCTGTGTCGCGCAACGGCGGTAGGGAGGCAACGGCGAGAACTGGTGGTGATTGCTCGGTGGTGGATGACTGGGTCGCTAGTTTGCGTCGCGCGGTGGGTGGCGAAGAGGTGTTGTCGCACGACCGTGCTGCAGGGCTGCGGGTTTGGTGGTCGTCGTCAGCAAAGGGTTATTGGAGGTCGGAAAGGTGCGCGACGGTGATCTGAAACAGGGGCTTGATTGCGCGGTGGTGGACGCGCGATGGAGGGTTGCGTCGTCGGTGGATGGGCGACGACGACGATGATGGTTAGGTTGTAGAAGCGGCGATTGGGGGTTGCGACGCCGTGCACGGCGAAGGGTGGATTAAATGGCGGTGAGAGGTGAGTATGGTTGAGGTTGTGATTCTGACTGTTTGAGGAAAGGCCGCTACGCACAGATCTGATGAAGGTGAATGTGGGTGCACTCATCGCTGTGTGGGTGCACTCATCAATCCGAATAAAGTGCTACTCGTCCGATTCGCCGACCACAACTTCGTTCGATCATATCTTTTGCGTATGAATTCTAATTCGGATGATTCTTTTTTCTACGCGAAGCTCTCACGGCCCTCTTTCCAAAGCTTTAGACCTTTGATTCAATTAGATGGATATACAGGTCTTAATTTCCAATTTCTACTCCAATTCGTTGCACAATAATGATATTTCGATTGGGACTAAAACTGCTAACGGAGCTAACGGAAATACTAATGGTGGGACCAAAATTGCCGAAAAAATGACGAAAGGGACTAATTTAGCATATATTGGGACCAAAATCGTGAGCAGACGTGACCTGTGGGACCAAAAATGCAATTTTCTCAAAAGTCGGGTTATGGTTTAATGTCCCTCTATGGAAATGTCAATTTACGGTTTTACAAGGAACATTGAACCTTAAACCCACATTACCACAAAGGGACATTGAACCGTAAAACCGACATTCCCACAAAGGGATATGGAACCGTAAAACCGACATTCCCACAAAGGGATATTGAACCGTAAATCGACATTTCAACAAAGGGGCATTAAACCATAAAACCGACATTTCAACAAAGGAACATTGAACCATAAAACCGACATTCCCACAGAGGAACATTGAACCGTAAAACCGACATTCCCATAAAGGGACATTGAACCGTAAAACCGATATTCCCACAAAGGGACATTGAACCGTATAACCGACATTTCCACAAAGGGACATTGAATTGTAATACCGACAATCCCATAGAGGGACATTAAACCGTAAACTGATATTCCCACAAAAATTCGGTTCACTGTAATATCGGTTTACGGTTCAATGTCCCTTTGTAGGATTGTCGGTTTCATGGTTCAATGTCCTTTTTTGGGAATGCCGGTTTTAAGGTTCAATGTTCATTTAAGGGAATGTCGATTTTTTGGTTCAATGTCCAATTGAGAGAATGTCGGTTTTACGGTTCAATGTCCCATTGTGGGATTGTCGGTTTACGGTTCAATGTCCCTTTGTGGGAATGTCGGTTTAAGGTTCAATGTCCCTTTGTAGGAATGTCGGTTTAAGGATCAATGTCCCTTTGTGGGAATGCTGTTTTACGGTTCAATGTCCATCTGTGGGAATGTCGGTATTACGGTTCAATGTACTTTTGTGGGATTGTTGGGTTTACGGTTCAATGCCCCTTTATGGGAATGTCAATTTTACGGTTCAATGTCCCCCTTTTGGGGGTTTGTAGGTTTACGGTTCAATGACCCTTCGTGAAAATATCGGTTTACGGTCCATTATCCCTTTGTGGGAATGTCAGATTTACGGTTCAATGTCCCTTTGTGGGAATATCAGTTTTACGTTTCAATATCCCTTTGTTGGAATGTCGGTTTACGGTTCAATGTCCCTTTGTGGGAATATCGGTTTTACAGTTCAATGTCCATTTGTGGGAATGCCGGTTTACGGTTCAATGACCCTCTGTGGGAATGTCGATTTTACGGTTCAATGTCCCTCTGTGGGAATGTCGATTTTATGGTTTAATGTCCCTCTGTGGGAATGTCGGTATTACGGTTCAATTTCCCTTTGTGGGACTGTCGGTTTAAAGTATTATCTCTTTGTGGAAATGTCGGTTTACGGTTCAATGTTCCTTTGTGGGAATGTCGGTTTTACGGTTTAATGTCCCTCTGTGAGAATGTCGGTATTACGGTTCAATTTCCCTTAATGGGAATGTCGGTTTACAGTACTATATCTCTTTGTGAAAATGTCGGTTTACGGTTCAATGTTCCTTATGGGAATATCGGTTTTACGGTTCAATATTCCTTTGTGGAATTGTCGGTTTATGGTTTAATGTCCCTCTATGGGAATTTTGGGTTACAATTTAATGTCCCTTTGTGAGAATGTCAAGTTTACGGTTCAATGTCTTTTTTTGGGAATGTCGATTTACGATTCAATGTCCCTTTGTGGGATTGTTGATTTACGGTTCAATATTCTTTTGTGGGATTGCCGATTTTACGGTTCAATTTCCCTTTGTGGGAATGTCGGCTTTACAGTTCAATGTCTCTCTGTGAGAATATCGGTTTTACGGTTCAACTTCCCTTTGTGGGAATGTTGGATTACAATTTAATATCCCTTTGTGGGAATGACGATTTTAAGTTTCAATATCCCTTTATTGGAATGTCGTTTTACGGTTCAATGTCTCTTTGTGGGAATATCGGTTTACGGTTCAATATCTCTTTGTGGGATTGTCGGTTTACGGTTCAATGTCCCTATTTGCGGATATCGGTTTTACGGTTCAATATCCCTTTGTGGGAAAGTCGGGTTACGGTTTAATGTCCCTTTGTGGAAATGTCGGTTTACGGTTTAACAAGGAACAATGAACCGTAAACCCACATTACCACAAAGGGACATTGAACCGTAAAACCAACATTCCCACAAAAGGATATTGAACCGTAAACCGATAATCCCACAAAGGAACATTGAACCGTAAAACCGACAATCTGATAAAGGGACATTAAACCGTAAATTGACATTTACACAAAGGAACATTGAACTGTAAACCCGACAATCCCACAAAAGGACATTAAACTGTAAAACTGACATTCCCGCAGAGGGACATTGAACCGTAAAACCCGACAATCCCACAAAAGGGGGACATTGAACCGTAAAATAGACATCCCCACAAAGGGACATTGAACAGTAAACTTGACAATCCCAACCACGGACATTGAACCGTAAAACCGAAATTCACACAAAGGGATGTTGAACCGTAAAACCGACATTCCCACAAAGGGACATTGAACCGTAAAACTGACATTCCCACAAAGGGACATTGAATTGTAATACCGATAATCCCACAAAGGGACATCGAATTGTAATACCGACAATCCAACAAAGGGACATTGAATCGTAATACCGACAATCCCACAAAGGGACATTGAACCGTAAACCGACATTCCCACAAAGGGACATTGAACCATAAAAACGATATTCCCACAAAGGGACATTAAACCATGAAACCGACATTCCCACAAAGGGACATTTAACAGTAATACCGACAATCCCATAGAGAGACATTGAACCGTAAAACGACATTTCCAAAAAGGGACATTGAACCGTAAAACCGACAATCCCACAAAGGAATATTGAACCGTAAACCGATATTCCTAGAAGGGGGCATTGAATCGTAAACCGACATTCCTTAAAGGGGGCATTGAACCGTAAAACCGACATTCCCACAAAGGAACATTAAACCATAAAACCGACATTCCCACAAATAGATATTGAACAGTAAATCGACATTTCAACAAAGGGACATTAAACCATAAAACCGACATTTCAACAAAGGGACATTTAACTGTAAAACCGACATTCCCACAAATAGATATTGAACAGTAAATTGACATTTCAACAAAGAGACATTAAACGATAAAACCGACATATCAAAAAAGGGATATTGAACTATAAAACTGATATTCCCACAGAGGGACATTGTAAAACCGACATTCCCACAAAGGGACATTGAACCGTAAAACCGACATTCCCACAAAGGGATATTGAACTGTAATACCGACAATCCCATAGAGGGACATTGAACCGTAAACCGATGTTCCCACAAAGAGTCAGTTTAATGTAATGTCGGTTTACGGTTCAATGTGCCTTTGTAGGATTGTCGGTTTCATGGTTCAATGTCCCTTTTTAGGAATGTCGGTTTTAAGGTTCAATGTTCATTTGATGGAATATCGATTTTTTGGTTCAATGTCCATTTGAGGGAATGTCAATTTTACGGTTCAATGTTCCTTTGTGGGATTGTCGGTTTTACGGTTCAATGCCCCTTTGTGGGAATGTCGGTTTGGGAATGTCGGTTTAAGGTTTAATGTCCCTTTATGTGAATGTCAGTTTAAGGTTCATTGTCTCTTTGTGGGAATGTCGGTTTTACGGTTCAATGTCCCTCTGTGGGACTGTCGATTTTACGGTTCAATGTACTTTTGTGGGATTGTCGGGTTAACGGTTCAATGTTCCTTTATGGGGATGTCGGTTTTACGGTTCAATGTTCCTCTGTGGGAATATCGCTTTTACGATTCTATGTCCTTTTGTGGGATTGTTGGGTTTACGGTTCAATGCCCCTTTATGGGAATGTCGGTTTTACAGTTCAATGTCCCCCTTTTGTGGGTTTGTCGGTTTACGGTTCGATGTCCCTTTGTGGAAATGTCGGTTTACGGTCTAATGTCCCTTTGTGGGAATGTCGAGTTTACGATTCAATTTCCTTTGTGGGAATGTCAGTTTTACGTTTCAATATCCCTTTGTGGGAATGTCGATTTACGGTTCAATGTCCCTTTGTGGGAATATCGGTTATACGGTTCAATGTCCCTTTGTGGGAATGTCGATTTACGGTTCAATGTCCCTCTGTGGGAATGTCGATTTTACGGTTCAATGTCCCAATGTGGGAATGCCGATTTTAAGGTTTAATGTCCCTCTGTGGGAATGTCGGTATTACGGTTCAATTTCCCTTTGTGGGAATGTCGGTTTACAATACTATATCCCTTTCTGGAAATGTCGGTTTACGGTTCAATGTTCCTTTGTTGGAATGTCAATTTTACGATTCAATATTCCTTTTTGGGAATGTCGGTTTTACGGTTTAATGTCCCTCTGTAGGAATGTCGGTTTTATGGTTTAATGTTCCTCTGTGGGAATGTCGGTATTACGGTTCAATTTCCCTTTGTGGGAATGTTGGTTTACAGTACTATATCCATTTGTGGAAATGTCGGTTTACGGTTCAATGTTCCTTTGTGGGAATGTCGGTTTTACGGTCCAATATTCGTTTGTGGAATTGTCGTTTTATGATTCAATGTCCCTCGTGGGAATTTCGGGTTACAGTTTAATGTCCCTTTGTGAGAATGTCAGGTTTACGGTTCAATGTCCTTTTTTGGGAATGTCGATTTACGATTCAATGATTCTTTGTGGGATTGCTACGGTTCAATTTCCCTTTGTAGGAATGTCGGTTGTACGGTTCAATGTCTCTCTGTGGGAATATCGGTTTTACGATTCAACTTCCCTTTGTGGGAATATTGGATTACAGTTCAATGTCCTTTTGTGGGAATGACGATTTTAAGTTTCAATGTCCCTTTATTGGAATGTCGTTTTACGGTTCAATGTCTCTTTGTGGGAATGTCGGTTTACGGTTCAATATCTCTTTGTGGAATTGTCGGTTTACGGTTCAATGTCCCTTTGTGCGGATATCGGTTTTACGGTTCAATATCCCTTTGTGGAAAAGTTGGGTTACGGTTTAATGTCCCTTTGTGGAAATGTCGGTTTACGGTTTTACAAGGAATATTGAACTGTAAAACCGACATTCCCACAAAGGGATATTGAATCGTAAACCGAGGATCCCACAAAGGGACATTGAACCATAAAACTGACAATCCGACAAAGGGACATTAAACCGTAAACCGACATTTACACAAATGGACATTGAACTATAAACCCGACAATCCCACAAAAGGACATTAAACTATAAAACCGACATTCCCGCAGAGGGACATTGAACCGTAAAACCAGACAATCCCACAAAAGGGAGACATTGAACCGTAAAATCGACATCCCCATAAAGGGACATTGAACCGTAAAACCGACAATCCCTAACACAGACATTGAACCGTAAAACCGATAATCCCTCAAAGGGATATTTAACCAGAATTTTCTCAAGTTCACTACATGTTAGATCAGAAGTAGTTTTGATGAGTTAAAAGAAGTCAGAGAGTCAAACTCAGACTAAGTAAGATGACTAGTTAACTACGTAGAACAGCTGAGGTAAAGATCCAGTACTAGGCTAATTAGACTAGGAAGAGCTGGATAAGTCAGCTGAGGTCGAAGAATCAAAGGTCATCTGAAGATGAGCTTGAGACAAGTCATCTGCAGGAGACAACTATGAAGAGCTCAGACAAGGTCAAGACTAGCTGAGTAGAATAAGAAAAGCAAGTCTTCACCAAATCAGCTGCAGACGACTAGAAGCAAGACCAGCTGATAATGAAGCAGTTATTAAGATTAAGTTTGTTAGGCAGTTTTGGTTTATTACAACAAACTAACTGTCTCTCAGGCTTATAAATAGGTCTAGGCACAGTTCTAAAATTAATTAACACTTCAGCATTCACATTTACGATTCACAAGTTTCTCTAAAGCACTCACAAAAGTTTTCAAAGAAATTCTCATCAGTTCTAAGTTTTTATAGAACACTCACTTTGTATATCTTCAACACACTCTTACACTGTAAATTTAGAAATCCCAGGATGTTTAGGAGTTGAAGATAGATTTGAAGATTAGAAGATCATCATCAGAAAAGTTGTAATGTGTAAGACTGTAAGTAAGTACGTAAGTAGTCAAGACCCTTCTTCGAGTTGAAGAAGGAGAGTTGATGTAGGATCAGTTAGATCCGAACCACTATAAATTGTTGTGTTCTATACTGCTTTTCTTACTTATCTGTTCTTAATCAACTTTCAATCAAATTCAATTTCAGCTCACAATCAGATTGCTTTTATCCGTAAAAGTTTGAGTTTAAATTCATTTTCCGCTGTGTGAACTTTGATATCTTGAAGTGATTTTCTACACTTAAAAAGGTTTTAAAAATCAATTCAACCCCCCCTAGATTTTTCCTAGAAGGTTGTCTTTTTTTTTTTTTTGAAAGGCCTAGAAGGTTGTCTTAAGTTCTTCATTAAATACTCAATTCGTGGGACCAACAAGTGGTATCAGAGCTGTTAAGCTGTACTGATATTGGTTTAAGGTCTTGTTAAGTTTCTGAAATTGTTTCTTGATTATCTTCATAATTTTCAAACCACTAACCTCGCTACTAATAAGTTCTTGTTGAGATTCTTTGTTTCATCATGTCGTCTGTGAAAAGCAAGAAGTCCAGAAGTTTGCCTGAGTTTTCAATCAAGGAGTATGATTATTGGAAGTTCAGGATGGAGAACCATCTAAAGGCAATTCATGATAGGATGGAAGAGGTGCTTGAAGAAGGACCTATTAAATTCTATCAGGGAGGAACCAGTGATGGGACGACAGCAGCTGAAACCAGGGTCAGACAAGAGAAGACGAATGCAGAGCTGACCAATGATGAAAGAAAAATTCATAATTTGGACCAAATTGCTAGGACGGAGATCATTGAAATTTTGAGCAATGATTGGATAGAAAAAGTCAAGAGGTGCAAGACGACTAAGGAGATGTGTGAGACTCTTGCTAATATATGTGAGGGATCAGACCAAGTCAAAGAGAACAAACTGCAATCAGTATTACATACGTTTGACACATTCAAAATGAAAGAAGGCGAAACCATTGATCAGTTGGATGTTAGACTAACAAATCTTCTTAACAAAATAGCTGATTTGGGTAAAACCTATACTGAGAAAGAGATCAACAAGAAGATTCTAAGGTCTTTAAGCAAAAGGTGGAGAGAAAAGGCCAACATTCTCAAAGCCACACAAAATTTGTCCTCAATATCACACCATACCTTGTTTTCTCATCTCAAGGCACTAGAGTATGATATCCAAATCGAAGACGAAGAAGATGAAGCTGAGTCTTCAACATCTGGGAAAACGGTTGCATTTCTTCACCAAGAAGAATCTAAGAAAATCTCTAAGGCATCTGATTTATCAATTAAAGAAGAAATGACACTCTTAATGAAACATTATGAGAGGCTAAAGATGAAGTATAAAAGGAATAAGAGAGATAGATCAAGGCGAAGGAGTTACAAGTCAGATAAAGAAGAAAAGAATTCAGACAATGGTAGAAAGAAGGATCAGCCTAGAAGGCGTGTCACCAACCAGAAGAGGAGATAATAGTCCTAAGACAGATAGAGACATATGTTACACATGCAGCAAACCTGGTCACTATAGTTATGATTGTCCTCAACTGACTCCTAGAGAGAGAGAAGAAAAGAGGAAGAAGCGAGATAGAAGGTATGCAGACCAGAGAGCACTTCTAGCTGAAAAGGAAGAAGCTCAAGAAACATCATCATCCTCGTCTTCATCCGATTTCGGATCAGATGATGACATATGTCTGATGGCAAAGGAGGTAAACTATTATTCTTCTACAGATAATGATTGTGATAACTTATCTGAATCTGATCCTAGTCTTATAAGTAAACTTCTAAAAGACTTGGAGACTGTTCTATCTACATATAAACAAATAGAGACTGAAAATTTTAGTTTAAAGAGTCAAATTCTTAATCTAATGAAAGTCAATCAGACAAGGGATAGTGAAAAACTAGACTGCTCATTCAAGGGGGAATGTCAGACTAGGACAATCACTAGCACCTCGTCTGATAAGACAGATGAGTTGGAAAAAGAATTGAATTCTTTAAAAATAAAATTCTCAAGTATCTGTTCTTAGAATGAGAGTTATAAAAGAACTAACAGAAAGTTAAATCTCAAGTTAGAACTTTTAAATAACACTCAGTCCACAATAGATAAGATCTTCAATACTTTGTCCTTGACTCTCTCTCTCACACTTAAATCTTTGCTTGTCCTCAAGCAACAATAATACACTGAGAAGAGAAAATAATTCAAGACAGGGAAGGGAAACACCTGATTAACGTGGTATTGTTGGTGCAGAATAGAGCGCAACAGACGTCCGGAGACGGCAGTGGTGGCTGAAATGAGATATAGTTGCACGGTATGATCTAATTCTCTAATTATTTCCAACGAGAAACTTCTCCATAACTGAGATTAGTGTATTCAATGAAGCACCTGGAAAATGGGTAGAAACACGTGAGAATGAACAAAAAGAACACACACAAAAAAAATATTAAATAAAAAAAACTGGGGAAAAAAATGAGCAGCTTAAATTTCGCTGCAGTGACACTAGGTCGCCCAGTGTCAAAATTGCAGAAAATTACAATGACACATGAAATTCACGGGGGATTACGGGGATCAGAAAAAAACAACGAATATACGAAAATACTAAGAAAAATAACAGAAAAATAAGCCTCACAAAAAAGTAAAATACAAAGAAAATAAATTCTCAATATTCCCCGGCAACGGTGCTAAAATTTGGTGTACTGTCGCCGGCACCCAAAAATAATATTTATAATTCGCCTTAACGAATACACTACTATGTAGTAGGATAAGTAAAATGTTATCCCACAGAAAATATGAAAATTATTTAAATTGTCTCATTATAATAGAAAAGGCTCGGAAGAAAGCTAAGGATCATTCTCAAGCAACACAAAGGAATTGACTTTCTATTACAAGAAATAAGTTTATAGGTTGAAGAAGAAATCTAAGGATCATTAGCAAGTAATACAATACAGACATCAACTGCAAGAGAAAATTAGTTTTTATAAAAGAAGAAAAATGGGGTCAAGTGCAAGCCTAAACGTCACTGCAAGCTAAAAGAACTCCATCCTTGTTTCGCCTACTTCTAAATGCCAACTCTATTTAAACATATTAGAAGCAAAACTTCTACTACAAAATATGCAAAAGTGCCTAGATACAACTAAAAGCTAAACAACGCTTTCTTACAATTAACTTACCATAAACTGATATTTATGCATCACTTTGATTGTTTCTCCTCTCTTACTCTCCTTGCTCATACTAGCAAGGGCATCAATATTAAAAAATTGCCCAGCAATATTTAAGATTATCCAAGCAAGTATATTTTGTATCATCTTAAGCTTCCACGCTTTAGTGATTTGGTTAATCAATAACCTAAATGAGCAGGATGAGAGTACATGCTTTTAACACAGTAGCAAAATGACGACGCAATTAGTGCACCAATTAGGCAAAATGCATTTTTATATCTTATAACTATTCCTGTTTATAATTTTCGTCCGCATAACTTTCAAATTTAAAGAATCGTCAGTTAACTTACATATTTTTTTGGTTTTGGTCCTATGAACTGTTATAGCAGGAGAACTAACCGGTTAGATGACATGTCATCTATATTTAAATTTTTTTTAAAAAAAAAGTGTTATTGATGTTTCACTCATTTTTTAGAATTTATCATAATGTTTTTAATTTTTTTGTCAATTTATCCACTAAAATATTAATTTTCTATGTCAATTCAATTTATTTTATATTTTATTTTATTAGTTGAAAGACATATGTGTTCAATTTTAAAAGTAGAATTGTTTATTTGTTAAAACAAATAGTTTGAGGTCCAATTTTACTTAATACATTAGTTCGGGTTCCAATTTGTGCCTGAAACATTAGTTCAGGTCCAATTTGTACCTGACACACTAGTTGAGGGTTCCAATTGTACTTTATCCCTATTTTAACTTCTAAATTGTGATTTTGGGTTTGTGATTGTATGTTGCTAAAATCCCTTAATTTTCTAGTGTTAATCCCTAATTGTGATTTTGGGTTTGTAATTCGCGTGCTAATAATGATATTCTGGTGTGAATCAAATTTCAATTGTTTAGTTTGTTTTGGGAAATCTAAGCAACAAGATTATGTGTTTGTTTTGGGAAATCCAAGCTACAAGATACTAGGTTTGTTTGGTGGGATTCAAACCATTGGGATTAGTTTGGATTTCCCAGGAATTCAAAACAGGAATTTCTGAGATTAGTTTAGATTTTCCAAAATGTGCTGGGTTTTTTAATAGCAACAAGACACTATTTTTTTTAAAAAAAGAAAAAAAAAAGCAGGATGCTGATTTTGGAATTAGTTTTATATTTGTTTTGAAATTTTATTAGAAGAGGCCAGGGAGGAGGTTTTTCTTGTTTCTAGAAATTGTTGACATTGATGGCGAGCTCGATAGAGGTTCCTGAGGAGGAACATGGGAGGGTGATTGAGGGGATGTTATTCCCACTTTAGGAGCAGGTGAGAGTGATTGAGAGGAGGCCACATCACTTTTATTCTCCATCTGGATTTTTTCAATTAAATTTTTTTTAAAAAAATTGATGCCACATCACTTTTACCGGTTAGTTCACCTGCTATAATAGGTCATAGGACCAAAACCAGAACAATGTTTAAGTTAAAGGACGATTTTCAAAATTTGAAAGTTATTAGGACAAAAACCATAAATAGGGAAAGTACTAGGACAAAAAAATGCATTTTCCCCACCAATTACATGGTGCAACAATGTTTAAGTTAAAGGACGATTTTCAAAATTTGTAAGTTACTAGGACAAAAACCATAAATAGGGAAAGTACTAGGACAAAAAAGTGCATTTTCCCCACCAATTACATGGTGCAACTAGTGCACCCAAGTGTTACTCTAATAAGCATGAATATCTCAAGGAAATTATTCAGAGACTAAGAGAACAGATTTCACTTATGATTATGGTTTAGCAATTTGGGTTTCGGGTCCACTTTACTTTTGTGCACAAACTGTATGCAAGGAAACACATTTCTCTTATGACATGCTACTTGAAGTGTTGTGAAATAGCTTGTAGGATACAGAATGTGGTACGATTTTCTAAGCATCAAACAACTATCAAATGATTGATTAAGTTGAATACCTTGGCAAGTGTATTTGCTGACAAAGGTGCGATGACCGTGATATCAGCCCATTTACGGAGCTCAATGTGGAGCACATGATCACCTATTATTTTCCAGGTGGACCATTCATCCTCATCAGTGTAAAGCATATCATCAGGTATCGCAGCTCTGTCTACAAAATGGAGTGATGCCTGGGTACAAGTTGCTTTGAATTCTGCCCACTCGAAAAAACAATGACAAAGATTAGCAAATTTTATTGCAGCAACACTTCCACTGGAAGCAAGCAGGATACAGGGTCTCCTGGGAGTGGGAGGTCTGACTTGATATAAACTCATGTCCGTATTCCCATGTTGTGCCATAGCCTGTTCATTATCCAATAACAACAATGTCAATTAAATACCAACTTTATTAAGCACAAGGTGGAGAAGAATGTTAGGAAAGAAGATGCTTAGCTACCAAAGTTTGCCAACAATCTATTGATAACTTAGCTCAGTTGAATAAGAGAACCTTGGGCAGGGTTCAAGCTCATTTCTCCACCCGCCCCATAAAAGTCATAAAAACAAAAACAAAAAAGGAGCATAAAAGACAAAAGAAAGAAAAGATGTACGCTCATGTTCTGCATAGTGCCAAAAATTCCATCTAAGAAGTGTAAATGGGGAAAAGAATATGATGTTGCAGAGTTAAATCGAAAATTCCCCTCCTTCAGAATGGGGGTAAAACTGATGCTCAATACAAGAATTTTGGAGGAAAAAAAAAGAAAATTCCATTCGTAAAAAAGCAGTTTACTTTGATAAAGCATTTGTTTCAAATTCTCCCCAATAAACATAGGTAAATTATAAGCAGGATTTTCACTCATGTTTGATATAGCAGCAGAAAAACAATAAAAGTGCATTGCTTCTCTCACCATGCCAACACAAACAGATTAAGCATGTAAAGAAAATATGAATCATGAACCACTGGGTTTCTGGATCTTCATTAATCTGCACTAATTTTAATTGAACTAGATCTCTGGTCATTTTCCGAAACAGATACAAATATACTTTCTTTCATGAGAGAAGGTGTCTTCAACAATTTCCTAGATAAAACTTCGTAGCAAGATTTAGGGCTCACAATATCAAATTCAACATACACTCCAAACCCAAGAATTTAAGCAAAACAAAAACATTACATAATTACATTAGATCATTCCTAACAAAACAAGAACCTGGCGAACCTAACAATTAGGTACTGCAGTGACAAACTAATGAAGAAGAGCGAATTAATTCTCCAACAATAAAATTAACTAGCAGATAAAAGAGAGTGGATATGAGCTCAGCTACACAATCGGCGCAATTAAGATTAACGTCGACACACCCAACAATTCAAAAAAATCGCCGACAAAAGAAAATAACCGTAGCATCCAAAAAAATAAAAACTCAGAAAAAAAAAATGAGAAATGATTAAATAGCTTCAAATGGAAGTACCTTTGATCAAAGATTTTGCGAAATTCACAGTTGTAATAGGAGAGTGAAGGAAGAGGGCAAATTTTCAGCAACTTCATTTCTTTCCAAAAGATTTGTAACGATCATACAACTAATCCATAAACCGTGAAAATGCTTCACCGAAGATCACGATCTTGGTCCTCAAAATGTCCTCTTAATGTTGAGGCAGCTCCATCCTACATATTAAATTAATTTAGGTCAGAACAATAACTAATGTCCCGTTAAACAGCATTAACTGATTAACTTAAGTGACAAAATCATCCAAATAGAGAACTTATTAACAATTATTGGCCATTAAAGCTGGAATTTAATTAATCCAACAAAATGGCACGTGGGCCTCACGCCTTGCATTTCCTTTAACAAGATTTCAGAAACAAAATAATCCAAAATAGAACTTATTACCAATTCTTAGCCAATAAAACTTGAATTTAAGTTAATTCAACCAATAAAAATAAGGGAAAGAATGTCGAAAATATATTTTTAAGACCTTGGGATTGCCATAGGTCATTCTGTAGGATGCCTAGTAGGTTTTGCATATGCAGTAGTAGTAAATAGACAAATTAGAAAACATAAACTTAAATTAAGTAATTATAAACACATCAGGCTGCAAACAACTGACGAACAGTTTACATTCGTTCAAGTAACCAAGAAGAAACCAACCCTACTCCTAAATTAAAAAACAAGCAATAAAAAACCATGCCCTCGTACAACCCGTGGGTTTCGCGCCTAGCATTTTCTTTAACAAGAATTCCAGTGAAAAGAGAACTAGTCAATTCTTGGCCAACAAAACTTGATTTAGGATAATACAGCCCAGAAAAAAATAAGGGAAAGAACAAAATTTGGAAAATATATTTTTTCGGACCTTGGGATTGCCTCGGGTGCATAGGTCAGCAAGGACTACAATCAATCTTCATGTTCTCACAAACTTCACATGCATCAAAACAATGCAAAATTTAACCAGAATTTTCTCAAGTTCACTACAAGACAACTACATTTTTCGTACATACTCTCGACTCATCGTGGTCATTATCTTTTCAAAAATACCAAATTTCAACTAATCTAAACAAAATCAGCATGCTAAATTCACACCAATCAATACCAAAAAAATAAAAATAAATAACACATGCCTTGACTCTCTCCCCCACACTTAAATCTTTGCTTGTCCTCAAGCAACAATAATATACTGAGAAGAGAAAATAATTCAAGACAAGGAAGGGAAACACCTGATTAATGTGGTATTGTTGGTGTTGAATAGAGCGCAACAGACGTCCGGAGACGGCAGTGGTGGCTGAAATGAGATATAGTTGCACGGTATGGTCTAATTCTCTAATTAACGAGAAACTTCTCCATAACCGAGATTAGTGTATTCAATGAAGCACCTGGAAAAGGGGTAGAAACACGTGAGAATGAACAAAAAGAACACACACAAAAATAATATAATATAAAAAATTAAAAAAAATGGGAAAAAAATTGAACTGCATAAATTTCGCTGCTATAGTCACACTGGGTCGCCCAGTGTCAAAATTGTAGAAAATTACAGCGACACACGAAATTCACGGGGGATTACGGGGATCAGAAAAAAAAACAACGAATATACGAAAATACTCAAAAAAATAACAGAAAAATAAGCCTCACAAAAGAACAAGTAAAAGATAAAGAAAATAAATTCTCAATATTCCCCGGCAACGGCGCCAAAATTTGGTGTGCTATCGCCGGCTCCCAAAAATAATATTCATAATTCGCCTTAACGAATCCACTACTATGTAGTAGGATAAGTAAGGGGTTGATCCCACAGGGAATATGAAAATTATTTAAATTGTCTCATTATAATAGAAAAGGCTCGGAAGAAAGCTAAGGATCATTCTCAAGCAACAAGAAGGAATTGACTTTCTATTACAAGAAATAAGTTTATAGGTTGAAGAAGAAAGCTAAGGATCATTAGCAAGTAATATGATACAGACATCAATTGCAAGAGAAAATTAGTTTTTATAAAAGAAGAAAAATAGGGTCAAGTGCCAGCCTAAACGTCACTGCAAGCTAAAAGAACTCCATCCTTGTTTCGCCTACTTCTAAATGCCAACTGTATTTAAACATATTAGAAGCAAAACTTCTACTACTAAATATGCAAAAGTGTCTAGATACAGCCAAAAGCTAAACAACTCTTTCTTACAATTAACCTACCATGAACTGATATTTATGCATCACTTTGATTGTTTCTCTTCTCTTACTCTCCTTGCTCATACTAGCAAGGGGCATCAATATTAAAAATTTGCCCAGCAATATTTATGTTTATCCAGGCAAGCATATTTTGTATCATCTAAAGCTTCAACGCTTTAGTGATTTGGTTAATCAATAACCTAAATGAGCAGGATGAGGGTACATACTTTTAACACAGCAACAAAATGACGATGCAATTAGTGCACCAATTAGGCAAAATGCATTTCTATATCCTATAACTATTCCTGTTTATGATTTTCGTCCGCATAACTTTCAAATTTAAAGAATCGTCCGTTAACTTACATATTTTTTTGGTTTTGGTCCTATGGCCTGTTATAGCTGGTGAACTAACCGGTTAGATGACATGTCATCTATATTTAAATTTTTTTTAATAAAAAGCGTTATTGATGTTTTACTCATTTTTTAGAATTTATCATAATGTTTTTAATTTTTTTGTCAATTTATCCACTAATATATTAATTTTCTATGTCAATTCAATTCAATTTATTTTATATTTTATTTTATTAGTTGAAAGGCATATGTGTTCAATTTTAAAAGTAAAATTGTTTATTTGTTAAAAAAAAAAATAGTTTGAGGTCCAATTTTAACCTAATACATTAGTTAGGGTTCCAATTTGTGCCTGAAACATTAGTTCAGGTCCAATTTGTACCTTACACACTAGTTGAGGGTCCCAATTGTACTTTATCCCTATTTTAATTTATAAATTGTGATTTTGGGTTTGTGATTGTTTTTTGCTGAAATCCCTTAATTTTCTATTGTTAATCCCTAATTGTGATTTTGGGTTTGTAATTCTCGTGCTAATAATGATATTCTGGTGTGAATCAAATTTCAATTGTTTAGTTTGTTTTGGAAAATCCAAGCAACAAGATACTGGGTTTGTTTGGTGGGATTCTGATTGGAGTGAATTGATACATGTTTTTAGGGCTATTTTTAGTGCAAAAAATGAGCTAAAGTGTTAGTTTTTGTGCCTAAATGTGAAAAGTATCACTCTTTTGCCTAAAAAGTATTATTTGTGAGATTTTGATGTTTTACGTCCATTTTGCAGGTAATTTGGTGGATTTTTGCCAAACCAAGAGTACCATTAGGCTTAGAATGAAGAGACGGACATCCGGGATGAAAACAGGGGTCGGGGCCGAAGCCCCGTGTGAGAAAAATGCCCTGGACTCGAGCTCTGGTCGAGGGACAAGAGCCTCGAGTCGAGGGATGTGCAGAAAGGACCAAAATCGAAGGAAAAGCAGGAGCCTCGACTCGAGACATGACCCTCGAGTCGAGGGATGAGACAAAGGCAGAAGCCTCGACTCGAGACATGACCCTCGAGTCGAGGGAGTGAAGAAATGCAGGGGCCTCGAGTCGAGGCCTGACCCTCGACTCGAGGGGAAGGTTTTTCCAAAATGCGTTATTTAAAGAGCTGAGCAGAGCAATTCAGGAACAACAGTTCATAGTAGCAGTTAGTAGCGGTTTTGGGGCGATTTCTCAAGCCCCAAGCCAATTTCATCTTAGATTAGAGTAGAAGTTAGAATTAGATTTAGATTTCCATTGTTGTTGGTAGATTAGACATAGATTAGCATTTGATCCTTGTAATTCATTCAATTCAAGCTTGTAATTCATTTGGAGATTGATGTTGAAGACTCAAGCATTCCTATTTTTGTTGATTGAAGATCATTTGGTGATGTTTTTCCTCTTTTGTCTCTTTAATTTCTTAAGTGTTGTGATTTGCTTTATGTTTGTTCAATTCTATCTTCTTCCCATTGGTATTGTTTGTGGTACCATGGGCTAACTCTCTTGTGCTTGGGTTAATTGAAATTGATGATGAATTGATTGATGATGCTATGATTGTTGATGATTGGAGATCAATTGAGTAGATTGCTTACTAATTGTGATTCTTATTTGTGCTTCATGCATAATTATCTCTTTAGATTAGTATTCGATCACCCTAGCTATAGACGAGAGTTGCGCTAACGTGATCCTAGATTAATCGGGTGATAATTGTGTATGAATGTGTGGATTGGGTGCTTCGGAATCGAGAGATTAGTTGCACTAAGGATACTCACATTAGTTTGTTTCCTAATTGTGATTCTTAATTGTGCTTTGTGTAAAATTGTTGCTTTTGATTAATGGTTGATCACCCTAGCAATAGGCGAGAGTTGAGCTAACGTGATTAGGTGTTGATCGAGTTTCAATTTTGCATGATTGTATGAATTGGGGATTTCTACATTGAGAGATGGGAAAGACTAAGGATACTCACATTAGGCATTGTGATTTTAATGGAGTGATTAATTTCATGATGGTTTATGCTTTCTATCTTAGTTGATTTGCAATTTGATTCAATTGTAGCTTGTTGATTGATGATTCATTGATGGATGTTAATCCTAGCACCTCTATTCCTCCATTTATTGTTGTATTTGTTATCGCATTCTTAGTGTTTGATCATTTGCTTGCTCCTTGTTGTTTTGTATTCTTGCTTGTGTTTTTGTTGTTTTTGTACCAAACCATTGTTGCAACTCTAGTCACTAAGAACTTGTATTTCTAGGACCTCATGTGCATACTTTTTCCCTTGGGTTCGATATTTTGTTGATTGGTCTTAATAACTCTTACCCTATACACTCCAATCAAATGGCGCCGTTGCCGGGGAATTAGTTTTTGCGCCTTAAGTGAGACTTAGGAATTGTTTGAAGTGACTACTTGTTGCCTTTGTGTTTGTTTTGTTATTTTTGTTTGAATTTGATACTTTGAAATCTTGTCTAGATGGAGGGATACAACTCATACATGTGGAATCAAGAGTATTATGAAGATAGTAGGGTGTATCCTCCACACTTTGAAGAATGTGGATACAACGATTGGAGGAACTATGAAGATAATTCTCAATTGCAACAAGTTCCATCCAATTATGAAGATTGGAGGTGTGAAGAAATTTCTCCCCCACCTCAAGAGATGTTCCCATACTTTGAGCATTATGATCAATTCGATCCATGTCTTGGGTTTGAATATCAAGGAGCATCGGGAGGTAAGTACTATGATGATAGGAGAAGCCATGAGTTTGATGATCCTATGCCACAAGCTTCTCCTACATTTGAAGAATGGGGACTCCATGGTGTGAGAGCTAACTTGCAAGAGATGCTTGGAGTATTGTTGGAAAGAATTGAGGAAAATGACACTAGGTGTGATGAAATGCTTCCCTTGTATGAGGAAATCTATGAGACCAAAGCAATGGTCAATTCATGGATCGAGGGGAATATGGAGATCACCGAAGTCCACTTCACGTTTATAAAGTGTCAAGTCAAAAATTTCCTACACCAAGTAAAGAACTTGACCATCATGGAGAATCAAGAAGAAGAAGGGGAGGAAGAAAGTGAAAGAAGAGATGTAGTAGAGGGTCCAAGCAAAGAGGTTGAAGTGGAAAATTTCCTTGTCAAAAGTGAGGAAGAGGAGTGTCCATTAATGGACATGAGCAATAATGAACAAACAAATCTAGAAGCACCAAATAAGGAATTGAAGATTGAAATGAGCATTTCTATACCTTCTAACTCTTCAATTTGTGATTTAATTGAAATTGATGCTTCTAATGATTTGATTTTGCCTCTTGTGAATTTTGACTATAGGGAAGAATTAAAGAAACGCTTGGGCATCCTCGAAAGGAAAGAAGAATCGAGAAGGATGGCAAGAGAAAAAGGGGAACAACCATGGACACTTTGCATATCTATAGGTGGTTGTCCTATCATTTCGGTGAACCTCCTAGACCTTGAAGCACAAAGATCGAGATATAATGGGAAGGAGGATCGCTACCCTTGGCCATTCCGATGAAGGATTTTGGATGTGAAGAATAAGTCCGGTAAAGGACACGAAAAATAGCGCTTGATGGGAGGCAACCCATCCTTTTTATTTGTTCTTTTTGTGCTTTTGGTAGATTAGTGTTTTTTGTTTTTTTTTAGGAGATTTGGCTTGCTACTTAATTGCTTATTCTTGGTACATGATGCTCTATGCTTTGAGATTCATATATTGTTGTGCTTAATTGTTGATATCATTTAGGAGTTGCATATTTTTCTCACTCTTAGCCAAACTTGAATGCATGACTTCATTCAAGTTTGGGGGTGTGTGTCATTTAGGGTAGAAATGCATCTCTTAGTGATGAATTGTTTTGCCCGTGTGTAGGTATACTCACTACGAGGATTGGAAAGGATCGAATTTGCAAAGGAATCGAGGAATCGAGAAGGAAAGGAGAGCTTAAAAGTTGGTGAAAATGAGCAAAAAGGAAGAGAACCCGGTCTCCTCGATCGAATGAGCGACCGGGCTTAAATCGAGGGACCAAAACGGTAATTTCTTGCATATTTGGGTTCGTTAGGGGTATAAAGGTCATTTTTAGGAGTTTCGGGGGTCGGGTCGGGCCCGGGAATCGTCAAAAATTCCCTGGACTCGACCCGGGTCGAGTGCATGGCCCCGGGTCGAGGGATTTACACTTAGTCAAAAATTCAGAATTTTACACATCCCTCGAGTCGAGGGTGCCACCTCGAGTCGAGGGGGTCAGTTTGTTAAGAGCCTCGAGTCGTGCGTGAGACCTCGAGTCGAGGCAGGCGAAATTTTGGATCCCTCGAGTCGAGGCCTGACCCTCGACTCGAGGCGCGGGATTTTTTTTTTTTTTTTTAAAATACGCAGGACCAGCAGCAGAATCCCGACTCGAGGGTTAGGTTTCAGCAGCGCCGTTCCAGCCATTCCCCCACTTATTTCCGACGGTTTTTGCATCATTTTCACCATACACTCATCATCATTTCATCATTTTATCATATATATTGCATAAAGAGAGGATCTTGAGGGTTTTTGGAAGAAAATTTGGGGATTTTTGGGTATAATTGATTGGGTGTTTTCCAAGTCCGATTTTTGGGTCAATTCTTCAAACAAGGTACGTAATTTCTACTCATCTTGGCTTCAATTTCGTAGTGTTATGGTGATTATTGCATGGGTGATTCAATTAGGCCATTTGTTAATTAAATTGGAATTTCATGTGGACATTTTGACAAACACCTTCTATGCATGATTATTTTGGATGATTTGGAGCCTTGTATGAGTATATTTGAATTGTGTGATGAGGCTAGGAGCATGTTTAGGATTGAAAATGATATTGTGCTCGTTAATTGTGAAGTTGGATTGGAATTGTGAATTATGGCATTTGTAGGAATTCCTAGTATAATTGTTGGGATCATTTGGTCAAGTTGAATTATGGTGTTGATAGAAGTGTATGATTTGTTGATGCATAATTGTTGAATTACTTGCTAATTGGCCTATGTTTTTTTTTTTTTTTTTTTTTTTTTTTTTGGGATTTTAGTGAGCATAATTGCATGATTATTTGTGAGCTTACTTGTGAATTAATTGTGGGGCCATTCTAGTAAGTATACATGTTTTAGGACTATTTTGAGCACTTCTATTGGATATATGTGTTTAGTTGACTCATTGACCATTGTTGAGGCTTAGTTGCTAGTTACTAGGGATTTTGTTTATTTGAGATGATTTTGGATCGTTGACTCGTTCATGGTATGATTGATATTTTTCTGAGCTCGTATTGTATTTGTTGGTATTGATTTTTGCTTTTGGGAATGTTTTGCAGGAACAATGTCTAGAGGGGCCGACAGACATAACCTTTCTGAGGCAGAGATTCGTGAGAAAGAAGCTGCTATCCGACGTGCACATAGGACACCTGCTGAGCTCGGAATTCAGTGGGATGATCACCGTTGGAGGACTCATATTGAGTTATATTCTGAGCTCTATAACCGGGTGGTTAAGACGAGACTAGTGGACCAAGATTGCATGATATCGATGGGGATCGAGGAGGATATTCCTCGCCTATTTGAGCAAGTTGGGATGGGGAGTTTCTTGACTAAGAGGCCTAGGACGTATATCGGACTCACTCTCGAGTTCTTGTGCACGGTGAGAGTTGATAAGGCCAGGAGGGCCAAATTCCCGAGGAGTATCACATTTGAGCTCATGGGGTATGAGTACTCGTTGACTCGGGCGAGATCAACGAGATTATTGGAGCACCTCTGAGACCCGACCGATCATTGTTGAACATCGGGAAGGAGTATAATGCTAAGCGATTTTGGAGGAGGATTTCAGATTCTCGGGCTCCTAATCAGCCCGATTTTGTTCCGGGAAGTCTAAGAGCACACATATCCGGAACCCGGTTATTCGATATCTTGAGAAAATTCTCGCGGGTACCATATTCGCGAGATCGGAGGGAGGAGCCGTGGTTTCCGGGAGCTGTACGTTATTTGGTGCTTCTTACATGGAGTCGATTTAATCTTTGCCGCCTATCTTTGCTATTTATTTGAGAGAGCCACTAGCACGAAGTTCAAGAAGATTAACTTCGGTGGCATGATTACATTGATTCTTGAGCATTTTGGGATTCCGACGCATAACCTCGGAGCGGTGGAGGGCCCCGACCTTACTCTTGATACCATGCGGCGCATGAGGACGCTAGACCGCATCGGTAGGGCGTGGTGCCTCACAGCGGCATCATCATGGTGGCGATTCCCTCTTCCTAATAAGAGGTTGGCACGATTTTTTCGGATCTCGAGCCTTTGTGACTATCAACTTGCGTATGTGGTCACAGCGTCATCACCGAGGCGATCGACGCTTACACTAGAGAGCATGGGGATGTGCTTAGGGAGGTTGATGATGACGATGGAGGTCGGCGGTCGGGTTACGATGATGATCGGGGTGATGGAGCTGCGAGAGGAGAGCAGAGGTAGAGATCGGAGATTATGATTCGAGAGATGAGGATGATGAGGAGCCGGAGCAAGAGGAGCCGCCAAGTACGAGATGGACGAGATTACCAGCCAGCCGAGAGATTAACATGTACTGGCGCGGGGCGAGATGAGGAGCAGAGAGTACGAGGCGGGGAGTTCATCGCAGAGACCGTGGGTTCTGACGGAGGAGATGTGGGCAGACAGTCAGAGGATGCACATTGAGAGTCTGACTCGGCAGGATGAGATGTATCGGATGATGGAGGAGTCACGTAGATTTAATGAAGAGACTCGGAGGATGCAGGAGGAGTCTCTGAAGACTCAGCATGACATGTATGCACTCCTCCAGCAGATGAGCTCGTGGAACTTCGGGCAGGGACATTACCCTCCTCCACCGCCGCCGTCCGATTACTAGGGCTATCCCCTATTCCTTATTCCCTCTTGTTGATCTTTAGATTCTGATATTCTTGTTTTCCTTTGTACTTTTGATGATGATTATACTCTTGACTTGATGATTGTGATGATTGTTATGATTGATTTTTGGATTTTTGGATGATTTTATTGATGGTGGTTATTATCTTGATCTTATTGAGTTTGATGGTCTATTGATGATTATTCCTTGATGATTTCTTTGGATTCCTTATTCCTAGGCTTTTGAGATTTATTGATTTTGAGCTTAATAGTGGATTCATTGACATATTTTTGAGTATCATCTTGATATAGTGAGTATGCTTGAGGTTATGTACATGAGCATTTGTGCTTGAGTTGTAAGATTATTGGATTTTGATATGATTATTAGTAGATGTGTAGCTTGATGCTAGTTGCTTGATTAATTATGTGAAGATGAATGTGATTGAAAATTCTTGATTCATTGCTCAAGTTAAGCCCGTGAGTTTTGTGCCTTATAATCGTACATCTTATACGATTGAATGATCCTTTGAGAGTGCATCGTTCATGATTTGTATGCTAGAACTTGCCACTTGACTTGTGGATATTGATCTTTGTGTGATTTCATTAATGTGATAAGAGGCCATGTTGATATGATGAGTTACTTTGCCAAATACTTTCCTACCAAATACATTTGATTTCCTTAGTGAGCCATGTTGAGCCTTATGATCCTTATTCTTTGGCAAGCCAAGTGAAATTGAAACCATTTAGCCCATGTTGATTATCCTTTCTTGTCCTATGATTAGTTGAGCTTGAATGTTGGCTAATGATGGTGATTTGATTGCTAAGTGTGGGAAGATGATGAGCAAAGTGATGAATGAAGAGATAAAAGAAAAGAAAGGTTGTGAAGAAAAATTGAATTGTGAAGAAAAGTGAAATGAAAAAAAATGAAATGATTCAATTTGTGAGCTTAAAAAGAGAAAGCTCAAGTGAATGGTGGATTGATTATTGAAGTTCAATAGTAAGAGTGTGCTAGATGAAAGTGAAGAGATGTGTATTGTATGGATTAGTTTACATTCAAGTCTCTACTACTTAGTCACTCTTATCCATAAATATCCCACCTTTCCAAAGAGCCAACATTACAACCTAGAAGAAAGACCTCTTTGATTCTTGATTGAACACAAATGATTTTGATTGAGATTAAGTCTTGTGGCAAGCATATGGTGTACTTATTTGTGAATTGATGATTGAGTGCTTTAAACCTTGATACACTTGAGTGAAGAGTGAAACACTCCATGGAAGGAGCAATGTGTTGAGTATTTGATTGAGCATTTGTTTGAGCATGATTTGTCTTGATGGCTAGTGGAGAGTTGCATTGATACAAGTGATCATTGATGAGTTCGATTGTCTTATTTTTCGTCTATGGTGCCATGTGACATAATTGCAATCAATTCACTCCTTTGTTCTTAGTTTCTACGTTGCTCGAGGACGAGCAACAATTCAAGTTTGGGGGTATGATTGGAGTGAATTGATACATGTTTTTAGGGCTATTTTTAGTGCAAAAAATGAGCTAAAGTGTTAGTTTTTGTGCCTAAATGTGAAAAGTATCACTCTTTTGCCTAAAAAGTATTATTTGTGAGATTTTGATGTTTTACGTCCATTTTGCAGGTAATTTGGTGGATTTTTGCCAAACCAAGAGTACCATTAGGCTTAGAATGAAGAGACGGACATCCGGGATGAAAACAGGGGTCGGGGCCGAAGCCCCGTGTGAGAAAAATGCCCTGGACTCGAGCTCTGGTCGAGGGACAAGAGCCTCGAGTCGAGGGATGTGCAGAAAGGACCAAAATCGAAGGAAAAGCAGGAGCCTCGACTCGAGACATGACCCTCGAGTCGAGGGATGAGACAAAGGCAGAAGCCTCGACTCGAGACATGACCCTCGAGTCGAGGGAGTGAAGAAATGCAGGGGCCTCGAGTCGAGGCCTGACCCTCGACTCGAGGGGAAGGTTTTTCCAAAATGCGTTATTTAAAGAGCTGAGCAGAGCAATTCAGGGAACAACAGTTCATAGTAGCAGTTAGTAGCGGTTTTGGGGCGATTTCTCAAGCCCCAAGCCAATTTCATCTTAGATTAGAGTAGAAGTTAGAATTAGATTTAGATTTCCATTGTTGTTGGTAGATTAGACATAGATTAGCATTTGATCCTTGTAATTCATTCAATTCAAGCTTGTAATTCATTTGGAGATTGATGTTGAAGACTCAAGCATTCCTATTTTTGTTGATTGAAGATCATTTGGTGATGTTTTTCCTCTTTTGTCTCTTTAATTTCTTAAGTGTTGTGATTTGCTTTATGTTTGTTCAATTCTATCTTCTTCCCATTGGTATTGTTTGTGGTACCATGGGCTAACTCTCTTGTGCTTGGGTTAATTGAAATTGATGATGAATTGATTGATGATGCTATGATTGTTGATGATTGGAGATCAATTGAGTAGATTGCTTACTAATTGTGATTCTTATTTGTGCTTCATGCATAATTATCTCTTTAGATTAGTATTCGATCACCCTAGCTATAGAGAGTTGCGCTAACGTGATCCTAGATTAATCGGGTGATAATTGTGTATGAATGTGTGGATTGGGTGCTTCGGAATCGAGAGATTAGTTGCACTAAGGATACTCACATTAGTTTGTTTCCTAATTGTGATTCTTAATTGTGCTTTGTGTAAAATTGTTGCTTTTGATTAATGGTTGATCACCCTAGCAATAGGCGAGTTGAGCTAACGTGATTAGGTGTTGATCGAGTTTCAATTTTGCATGATTGTATGAATTGGGGATTTCTACATTGAGAGATGGGAAAGACTAAGGATACTCACATTAGGCATTGTGATTTTAATGGAGTGATTAATTTCATGATGGTTTATGCTTTCTATCTTAGTTGATTTGCAATTTGATTCAATTGTAGCTTGTTGATTGATGATTCATTGATGGATGTTAATCCTAGCACCTCTATTCCTCCATTTATTGTTGTATTTGTTATCGCATTCTTAGTGTTTGATCATTTGCTTGCTCCTTGTTGTTTTGTATTCTTGCTTGTGTTTTTGTTGTTTTTGTACCAAACCATTGTTGCAACTCTAGTCACTAAGAACTTGTATTTCTAGGACCTCATGTGCATACTTTTTCCCTTGGGTTCGATATTTTGTTGATTGGTCTTAATAACTCTTACCCTATACACTCCAATCAGATTCAAACCATGCTTGGGATTAGTTTGGATTTCCCAGGAATTCAACAAGTAACTCAAACCAAATTCAAAACAGGAATTTCTGAGATTAGTTTAGATTTTCCAAAATGTGCTGGGTTTTTTAATAGCAACAAGACGCTGTATTTTTAAAAAAAAAAAATAAAAGCAGAATGCTGATTTTGGAATTAGTTTTATATCTGTTTTGAAATTTTATTAGAAGAGGCCAGGGGGGAGGTTTTTCTAGTTTCTAGAAATTGATGACCTTGATGGCGAGCTCGATAGAGGTTCTTGAGGAGGAACATGGGAGGGTGATTGAGGGGATGTTATTTCCACTTTAGGAGCAGGTGAGAGTGATTGAGAGGAGGCCACATCACTTTTATCCTCCATCTGGATTTTTTCAATTAAATTTTTTTTAAAAAAATTGATGCCACATCACTTTTACCGGTTAGTTCACCTGCTATAATAGGTCATAGGACCAAAACCAGAACAATGTTTAAGTTAAAGGATGATTTTCAAAATTTGAAAGTTATTAGGACAAAAACCATAAATAGGGAAAGTACTAGGACAAAAAAAGTGCATTTTCCCCACCAATTACATGGTGCAACTTGTGCACCCAAGTGTTACTCTAATAAGCATGACTATCTCAAGGAAATTATTCAGAGACTAAGAAAACAGATTTCACTTATGATTATGGTTTAGCAATTTGGGTTTCGGGTCCACTTTACTTTTATGCACAAACTGTATGCAAGGAAACACATTTCTCTTATGACATGCTAATTGAAGTGTTGTGAAGTAGCTTGTAGAATATAGAATGTGGTAAGTTTTTCTAAATATCAAACAACTATCAAATGATGGATTAAGTTGAATACCTTGGCAAGTGTATTTGCTGACAAAGGTGCGATGACCATGATATCAGCCCATTTACGGAGCTCAATGTGGAGCACATGATCACCCATTATTTTCCAGGTAGGGCATTCATCCTCATCAGTGTAAAGCATTACATCATCAGGAATCGCAGCTCTGTCTACAAAATGGAGTGATGCCTGGGTACAAGCTGCTTTGACTTCTGCCCACTAGAAAAAACAATGACAAAGATTAGAAAATTTTATTGTAGCAACACTTCCACTGGAAGCAAGCAGGATACGGGGTCTCCTGGGAGTGGGAGGTCTGACTTGATATAAACTCATGTCCGTATTCCCATGTTTTGCCATAGCCTGTTCATTTTCTAATAACAACAATGTCAATTAAATACCAACTTTATTAAGCACAAGGTGGAAAAGAATGTTAGGAAAGAAGATACTTAGCTACCAAAGTTTGCCAACAATCTATTGATAACTTAGTTCAGTTGAATAAAAGAACCTTGGGCAGGGAATGCTATTTCAAGCTCATTTCTCCACCCGCCCCATAAAAGTCATAAAAACAAAAACAAAAAAGGATCATAAAAGATAAAAGAAAGAAAAGACGTACGCTCATGTTCTGCAAAGTGCCAAAAATTTCATCTAAGAAGTGTAAATGGGGAAAAGAATATGATGTTGCAGAGTTAAATCGAAAATTCCCCTTCTTCAGAATGGGGGTAAAACTGATGCTCAATACAAGAATTTTGGAGGAAAAAAAAGGAAATTCCATTCGTAAAAAAGCAGTTTACTTTGATAAAGCATTTGTTTCAAATTCTCCCCGATAAACATAGGTAAATTATAAGCAGGATTTTCACTCATGTTTAATATAGCAGCAGAAAAACGATGAAAATGCAATGCTTCTCTCACCATGCCAACACAAACAGATTAAGCACGTAAAGAAAATATGAATCATGAACCACTGGATTTCTGGATCTTCATTAATCTGCACCAATTGTAATTGAACTATATAGAATGTGGTAAATTTTTCTAAGCATCAAACAACTATCAAATGATGGATTAAGTTGAATACCTTGGCAAGTGTATTTGCTGACAAAGGTGCGATGACCATGATATCAGCCCATTTACGGAGCTCAATGTGGAGCACATGATCACCTATTATTTTCCAGGTGGACCATTCATCCTCATCAGTGTAAAGCATTACATAATCAGGAATCGCAGCTCTGTCTACAAAATGGAGTGATGCCTGGGTACAAGCTGCTTTGACTTCTGCCCACAAGAAAAAACAATCACAAAGATTAGCAAATTTTATTGCAGCAACACTTCCACTGGAAGCAAGCAGGATACGGGCTCTCCTGGGAGTGGGAAGTCTGACTTTGATATAAATTCATGTCCATATTCCCATGTTGTGCCATAGCCTCTTCATTTTCAAAAAACAACAATGTCAATTAAATACCAACTTTATTAAGCACAAGGTGGAGAAGAATGTTAGGAAAGAAGATACTTAGCTACCAAAGTTTGCCAACAATCTATTGATAACTTAGCTCAGTCGAATAAAAGGACCTTGGGCAGGGAATGCTATTTCAAGCTCATTTCTCCACCCGCCCCATAAAAGTCATAAAAACAAAAACACAAAAGGAGCATAAAAGATAAAAGAAAGAAAAGACGTACGCTCATGTTCTGCAAAGTGCCAAAAATTCCATCTAAGAAGTGTAAATGGGGAAAAGAACATGATTTTGCAGAGTTAAATCAAAAATTCCCCTCCTTCAAAATGGGGGTAAAACTGATGCTCAATACAGGATTTTCTGGAGGAAAAAAAAGGAAATTTCATTCGTAAAAAAGCAGTTTACTTTGATCAAGCATTTGTTTCAAATTCTCCCCAATAAACATAGGTAAATTATAAGCAGGATTTTGACTCATGTTTGATATAGCAGCAGAAAAACGATTAAAGTGCATTGCATCTCTCACCATGCTAACACAAAAATAGATTAAGCATGTAAAGAAAATATGAATCATGAACCACTGGGTTTCTGGATCTTCATTAATCTGCACCAATTGTAATTGAACTATATAGAATGTGGTAAGTTTTTCTTAACATCAAACAACTATCAAATGATGGATTAAGTTGAATACCTTGGAAAGTGTATTTGCTAACAAAGGTGCGATGACCATGATATCAGCCCATTTACAATGTGGAGCACATGATCACCTATTATTTTCCAGGTGGACCATTCATCCTCATCAGTGTAAAGCATTACATCATCAGGAATCGCAGCTCTGTCTACAAAATGGAGTGATGCCTGGGTACAAGCTGCTTTGACTTCTGCCCACTAGAAAAAACAATGACAAAGATTAGCAAATTTTATTGTAGCAACATTTCCACTGGAAGCAAGCAGGATACGGGGTCTCCTGGAAGTGGGAGGTCTGACTTTGATATAAACTCATGTCGGTATTCCCATGTTGTGCCATAGCCTGTTCATTTTCAAAAAACAACAATGTCAATTAAATACCAACTTTATCAAGCACAAGGTGGAGAAGAATGTTAGGAAGGAAGATACTTAGCTACCAAAGTTTGCCAACAATCTATTGATAACTTAGCTCAGTTGAATAAGAGAACCTTGGGCAGGGAATGCTATTTCAAGCTCATTTCTCCACCCGCCCCATAAAAGTCATAAAAACAAAAACACAAAAGGAGCATAAAAGATAAAAGAAAGAAAAGACGTACGCTCAAGTTCTGTAAAGTGCCAAAAATTCCATCTAAGTGTAAATGGGGAAAAGAATATGATATTGCAGAGTTAAATCGAAAATTCCCCTCCTTCAGAATGGGGGTAAAACTGATGCTCAATACAAGAATTTTGGAGGAAAAAAAAGGAAATTCCATTCGTAAAAAAACATTTTACTTTGATAAAGCATTTGTTTCAAATTCTCCCCAATAAACATGGGTAAATTATAAGCAGGATTTTCACTCATGTTTGATATAGCAGCAAAAAAACGATGAAATTGCATTGCTTCTCTCACCATGCCAATACACAAACAGATTAAGCATGTAATGAAAATATGAATCTGCACCAATTGTAATTGAACTAGATCTCTGGTCTTTTTCCCAAACAGCTTACTGCGACCACTTGGGACATCATCCCCCACCAAAATAGATACAAATATACTTTCTTTCATGAGAGAAGGTATCTTCAACAATTTCCTAGATAAAACTTCGTAGCAAGATTTAGGGCTCACAATATCAAATTCAACATACACTCCAAACCCAAGAATTCAAGCAAAACAAAAACATTACATAATTACTTTAGATCATTCCTAAAAAAACAAGAACCTGACGAACCTAACAATTAGGTACTGCAGTGACAAACTAATGAAGAAGAGCGAATTAATTCTCCAACAAGAAAATTAACTAGCAGATAAAAGAGAGTGGATATGAGCTCAGCTACACAATCGGCGCAATTAAGATTAACGTCGACACACCCAACAATTCACAAAAATCGCCGACAAAAGAAAATAACCGTAGCATCCAAGAAAAAAAAACTCAGAAAAAAAAAAAGAGAAATGATTAAATAGCTTCAAATGGAAGTACCTTAGATCAAAGATTTTGCCAAATCCACAGTTGTAATAGGAGAGTGAAGGAAGAGGGCAAATTTTCAGCAACTTCATTTCTTTCCAAAAGACTTGTAACGATCACACAGCTGATCCATAAACCGTGAAAATGCTTCACCGAAGATCACGATCTTGTTCCCCAACATGTCCTCTTAATGCTGAGGCAGCTCCATCCTACATATTAAATTAATTTTGGTCAGAACAATAACTAATGTCCCGTCAAACAGCATTAACTGATTAATTTCAGTGAAAAAATCATCCTAATAGAGAACTTATTACCAATTATTGGCCATTAAAGCTGGAATTTAATTAATCCAAAAAAATGGCACGTGGGTCTCACGCCTTGCATTTCTTTAACAAGATTTCAGAAACAAAATAATCCAAAATAGAACTTATTACCAATTCTTAGCCAATAAAACTTGAATTTAAGTTAATCCAACCAATAAAAAATAAGGGAAAGAATGTTGAAATTATATTTTTAAGACCTTGGGATTGCCATAGGTCATTCTGTAGGATGCCCAGTAGGTTTTGCATATGTAGTAGTAGTAAATAGACAAATTAGAAAACATAAACTTAAATTAAGTAATTATAAACACATCAGGCTGCAAAACAAGTGCAATGTCATTGAAAAATCTAGGTCCCAAACAGCTTACTGCGATCACTTGGTTAAATCTAGGTCCTTTCACATAAAACAAGTGCAATGTCTTTGAAAAATAGTAACTCATGAAATCCGGACTAAGTATCAAGTTTTAGAAGAAATGTAGACACTCAAAATCACCTATGATTGATCATTAATTCATCAAGTTGATAACTCTTAATTGTAACTTCATTTTCCCTTGTTTCATCAAGTTTGAATAATTCAATTGAACTTTGCATTTTAGAGTACCCAGTTTCTCCATATTTTTCTTTTTTTTTTTTTTTTACTTTTCTTCTTACGAGAGCTGCAGCTCCACTCCATCTCCAGGTTTTAGCTTTTTCGACTCAGCCCCAAAAATAGGCAGCTGTTTCTTTGCAGCTTCACTCTATCTTCGGGTTCCGACATTTTTGTCTCAGCCCCCAGAGACGGGCAGCTGTTTCAGCCTCTCTTTTTTTTTTCCTCGACTCAACTCCAATTTATTTTCCTCCGATCCTCATCAATTTATTTACTCCCTCTGTCCCACAGCTGTTTTCACAGTTGACTTTTTAACGATTTTTGTGTGAGAATTATTTCATAGTAATGATATAATACAACTTTTGTACACATATTACTATGAAATAATTCTCACACAAAAATCGTTAAAAAGTCAACTGTGAAAACAGCTGTGGGATAGAGGGAGTATTTTTTTCCAACCTTAGGGGTACATCATAACGCATTATCCAATCAAATCATCAACCAACTACTTTAATATGGGAAAATAAGATGCACAATTTAGAATCACACCTCAACTCATTAATTCACTTCACAAGTTCAATCGAAGTCTACAATCAATCTTCATTTTCTCACAAACTTCACATGCATCGACACAAAGCAAAATTTAACCAAAATTTTCTCAAGTTCACTACAAGACAATGACACTAAATTTTTCATACATACTCTCGACTCATCATCGCGGTCATTAGCTTTTCAAAAATACCAAATCTTCAACTAATCTAAACAAAATCAGCATGCTAAATTCACACCAATCAATACCAAAAAAAAAAAAAATAGTCCCTATTTTAATGTAAACATGCCTTGACTCTCTCCCCACACTTAAATCTTTGCTTGTCCTCAAGCAACACTAATACACTGAGAAGAGAAAATAATTCAAGACAAGGAAGGGAAACACCTGATTAACGTGGTATTGTTGGTGCTGAATAGAGCGCAACAGACGTCCGGAGATGGCAGTGGTGGCTGAAATGAGATATAGTTGAACGGTATGGTCTAATTCTCTAATTATTTCCAACGAGAACTTCTCCATAACCGAGATTAGTGTATTCAATGAAGCACCTGGAAAAGGGGTAGAAACACATGAGAATGAACAAAAAGAACACACACAAAAAATAAAAATAAAAAAAAACTGGGGAAAAAAATGAACTGCTTAAATTTCGCTGTTACAGTGACACTGGGTCGCCCAGTGTCAAAATTGCAGAAAATTACAGCGACACACGAAATTCACAGGGGATTACGGGGATCAGAAAAAAAACAACGAATATACGAAAATACTCAAAAAAATAACAGAAAAATAAGCCTCACAAAAGAACAAGTAAAAGACAAAGAAAATAAATTCTCAATATTCCCCGGCAACGACGCCAAAATTTGGTGTGTTGTCGCCGACACACAAAAATAATATTTATAATTCGCCTCAACGAATCTACTACTATGTAGTAGGATAAGTAAGGGGTTGATCCCACAGGTAATATGAAAATTATTTAAACTGTCTCATTATAATAGAAAAGGCTCAGAAGAAAGCTAAGGATCATTCTCAAACAACAGGAAGGAATTGACTTTCTATTACAAGAAATAAGTTTATAGGTTGAAGAAGAAAGCTAAGGGTCATTAGCAAGTAATATGATGCAGACATCAACTGCAAGAGAAAATTAGTTTCTATAAAAGAAGAAAAATAGGGTCAAGTGCCAGCCTAAACGTCACTACAAGCCAAAAGAACTCCATCCTTGTTTCGCCTACTTCTAAATGCCAACTCTATTTAAACATATTAGAAGCAAAACTTCTACTACAAAATATGCAAAAGTGCCTAGATACAGCTAAAAGGTAAACAACGCTTTCTTACAATTAACTTACCATAAACTGATATTTATGCATCACTTTGATTGTTTCTCTTCTCTTACTCTCCTTGCTCATACTAGCAAGGGCATCAATATTAAAAAATTGTCCAGCAATATTTATGTTTATCCAGGCAAGCATATTTTTTATCATCTTAAGTTTCAACGCTTTAGTGATTTGGTTAATCAATAACCTAAATGAGCAGGATGAAGGTACATACTTTTAACACAGCAGCAAAATGACGATGCAATTAGTGCACCAATTAGGCAAAATGCATTTCTATATCCTATAACTATTCCTGTTTATGATTTTCGTCCGCATAACTTTCAAATTTAAAGAATCGTCTGCTAACTTACATATTTTTTTGGTTTTGGTCCTATGACCTGTTATAGCAGGTGAACTAACCGGTTAGATGACATGTCATCTATATTTAATTTTTTTTAAAAAAATAATTGTTATTGATGTTTCACTCATTTTTTAGAATTTATCATAATGTTTTTAATTTTTTTGTCAATTTATCCACTAAAATATTAATGTTCTATGTCAATTCAATTCAATTTATTTTATATTTTATTTTATTATTTGAAAGACATATGTGTTCAATTTTAAAAGTAGAATTGTTTATTTGTTAAAACAAATAGTTCGAGGTCCAATTTTTACCTAATACATTAGTTCGGGTTCCAATTTGAGCCTGAAACATTAGTTCAGGGTCCAATTTGTACCTAACACACTAGTTGAGGGTTCCAATTGTACTTTATCCCTATTTTAACTTCTAAATTGTGATTTTGGGTTTGTGATTGTATGTTGCTGAAATCCCTTAATTTTCTAGTGTTAATCCCTAATTGTGATTTTGGGTTTGTAATTCGCGTGCTAATAATGATATTCTGGTGTGAATCAAATTTCAATTGTTTAGTTTGTTTTGGGAAATCTAAGCAACAAGATTATGTGTTTGTTTTGGGAAATCCAAGCTACAAGATACTAGGTTTGTTTGGTGGGATTCAAACCATGCTTGGGATTAATTTTGGATTTCCCAGGAATTCAACAAGTAACTCAAACCAAATTCAAAAAAAGAATTTCTGAGATTAGTTTAGATTTTCCAAAATGTGCTGGGTTTTTTTAATAGCAACAAGACGCTGTTTTTTTTTAAAAAATAAAAAAAAGCAGGATGCTGATTTTAGAATTAGTTTTATATTTGTTTTGAAATTTTATTAGAATAAGCCAGGGAGGAGGTTTTTCTTGTTTCTAGAAATTGATGACATTGATGGCGAGCTCGATAGAGGGTCCTGAGGAGGAACATGGGAGGGTGACTGAGGGGCTGTTATTCCCACTTTAGGAGCAGGTGAGAGTGATTGAGAGGAGGCCACATCACTTTTATCCTCCATCTGGATTTTTTCAATTAAATTTTTTTAAAAAAAATTGATGCCACATCACTTTTATCGGTTAGTTCACCTGCTATAATAGGTCATAGGACCAAAACCAGAACAATGTTTAAGTTAAAGGACAATTTTCAAAATTTGAAAGTTAATAGGACGAAAACCATAAATAGGGAAAGTACTAGGACAAAAAAGTGCATTTTCCCCACAAATTACATGGTGCAACTAGTGCACCCAAGTGTTACTCTAATAAGCATGACTATCTCAAGGAAATTATTCAGTGACTTAAGAGAACAGATTTCACTTGTGATTATGGTTTAGCAATTTGGGTTTCGGGTCCACTTTACTTTTGTGCACAAACTGTATGCAAGGAAACACATTTCTCTTATGACATGCTACTTGAAGTATTGTGAAGTAGCTTATAGGATATAGAATGTGGTACGTTTTTCTAAGCATCAAACAACTATCAAATGATGGATTAAGTTGAATACCTTGACTAGTGTATTTGCTGACAAAGGTGCGATGACCATGATATCAGCCCATTTACGGAGCTCAATGTTGAGCACATGATCACCCATTATTTTCCAGGTGAACCATTCATCCTCGTCAGTGTAAAGCATTACATCATCAGGAATCGCAGCTCTGTCTACAAAATGGAGTGATGCCTGGGTACAAGCTGCTTTGACTTCTGCCCACTCGAAAAAACAATGACAAAGATTAGCAAATTTTATTGCAGCAACACTTCCACTGGAAGCAAGCAGGATACGGGGTCTCCTGGGAGTGGGTAAACTCATGTCCGTATTCCCATGTTGTGCCATAGCCTGTTTATTTTCCAATAACAGCAATGTCAATTAAATACCAACTTTATTAAGCACAAGGTGGAGAAGAATGTTAGGAAAGAAGGTACTTAGCTACCAAAGTTTGCCAACAATCTATTGATAACTTAGCTCAGTTGAATAAGAGAACCTTGGGCAGGGAATGCTATTTCAAGCTCATTTCTCTACCCGCCCCATATAAGTCATAAAAACAAAAACACAAAAGGAGCATAAAGGATAAAAGAAAGAAAAGATGTTCGCTCATGTTCTGCAAAGTGCCAAAAATTCCATCTAAGAAGTGTAAATGGGGAAAAGAAAATGATGTTGCAGAGTTAAATCGAAAATTCCCCTCCTTCAGAATGGAGGTAAATCTGATGCTCAATACAAGAATTTTGGAGGGAAAAAAAGGAAATTCCATTCGTAAAAAAGCAGTTTACTTTGATAAAGCATTTATTTCAAATTCTCCCCAATAAACATAGGTAAATTATAAGCAGGATTTTCATTCATGTTTGATACAGCAGCAGAAAAACGATGAAAGTGCATTGCTTCTCTCACCATGCCAACACAAACAGATTAAGCCTGTAAAGAAAATATGAATCATGAAACACTGGGTTTCTGGATCTTCATTAATCTGCACCAATTGTAATTGAACTAGATCTCTGGTCATTTTCCCAAACAGCTTACTGCGACCACTTAGGACATCATCCCCCACTAAAATAGATACAAATATACTTTCTTTCATGAGAGAAGGTATCTTCAACAATTTCCTAGATAAAACTTCGTAGCAAGATTTAGGGCTCACAATATCAAATTCAGCATACACTCCAAACCCAAGAATTCAAGCAAAACAAAAATATTACATAATTACATTAGATCATTCCTAATAAAACAAGAACCTGACGAACCTAACAATTAGGTACTGCAGTGACAAACTAATGAAGAAGAGCGAATTAATTCTCAAACAAGAAAATTAACTAGCAAATAAAAGAGAGTGGATATGAGCTCAGCTACACAATCGGCGCAATTAAGGTTAACGTCGACACACCCAACAATTCACAAAAATCGCCGACAAAAGAAAATAACGGTAGCATCCAAGAAAATAAAAACTCAAAAAAAAAAAAGAGAAATGATTAAATAGCTTCAAATGGAAGTACCTTAGATCAAAGATTTTGCCAAATCCACAGTTGTAATAGGAGAGTGAAGGAAGAGGGCAAACTTTCAGCAACTTCATTTCTTTCCAAAAGACTTGTAACGATCATACAGCTGATCCATAAACCGTGAAAATGCTTCACCGAAGATCACGATCTTGTTCCTCAACATGTCCTCTTAATGCTAAGGCAACTCCATCCTACATATTAAATTAATTTTGGTCAGAACAATAACTAATGTCCCGTTAAACAGCATTAACTGATTAATTTCAGTGACAAAATCATCCAAATAGAAAACTTATTACCAATTATTGGCCATTAAAGCTGGAATTTAATTAATCCAACAAAATGGCATGTGGGTCTCACGCCTTGCATTTCCTTTAACAAGATTTCAGAAACAAAATAATCCAAAATAGAACTTATTATCAATTCTTGGCCAATAAAACTTGAATTTAAGTTAATCCAACCAATAAAAAATAAGGGAAAGAATGATGAAAATATATTTTTAAGACCTTGGGATTGCCATAGGTCATTCTGTAGGATGCCCAGTAGGTTTTGCATATGTAGTAGTAGTAAATAGACAAATTAGAAAACATAAACTTAAAATAAGTAATTATAAACACATCAGGCTGCAAACAACTGATGAACAGTTTACATTCGTTCAAGTAACCAAGAAGAAACCAACCCTACTCCTAAATTAAAAAACAAGCAATAAAAAACCATGCCTCGTACAACCCGTCGGTTTCGCGCCTAGCATTTTCTTTAACGAGAATTCCAGCGAAAAGAGAACTAATTGTCAATTCTTGGCCAACAAAACTTGATTTAGGATAATACAGCCAAGAAAAAACAAGGGAAAGAACAAAATTTGGAAAATATATTTTTTCGGACCTTGGGATTGCCTCGGGTGCATAGGTCAGCAAGGACTCGGTTGACGCTGCCGGATCAATGTAGCGAATCGATTGCGCTGTCGTCGCCAGCGCCATGCTAATTTTGTGCCCGTGAATGATACGTATGCACTGAAATATTTCAAAACCCTAACTCGATCACTGTATGATGCATTAAAGAAGTTCAGCGTCATGCTAATTTGTGCCAGTGAATGATACGTATGCACTGAAATATTTCAAAACCCTAACTCGATCACTGTATGATGCATTAAAGAAGTTATGCAGGACAGGGCTATCAAGAAATATTAGAATACCTACGCACGCGGTGAAAAGACACTGCAACAACAATTCTCGGTTCGCGAACTCCTCAGCCAACCAAATCTCAGAAGTCAAGCCTGATTCTTGAAAGGAACAAATAGTTCTCTCAGATTTTTGGTTATGGCCATTCAAAAAATAGTTTGAATTTGTGAATTATTCAATGTGCACAGAGGTTTTAGTATGTTAATTTTTAGAGAGAGAAAGCAGAAGCACTGTTGTAACTCGTAATGGTGCCTCAGCATTTTGTTACCGTTATTTTTTTTTTGTTTTTGAATTTTATTACCGTTATTAATATTAATTATTGTATCTGTTTTCTTGTTTTCGTCGGTAGTTTCCTTATTTAATTATTATTTTTTTCGTTTTTTCTCTTAAAAAAAAGGATTCTCCCCGTTTTTTGATATGCTTCGTATTAAAAATTTAGTACACCATAGATAAGTAAATGTGAATCTTGTAATGCACGTTGTAAATAATTAGATTAAATGTAAATACCATTAATAACTAGTTATTTTAAATTATTATTATTTTTTAAATTATAATTCATTATTATTAATTGTTTTTTTAATTATTATTAATTGTTTATAGAAATAATGACAACATGGTTCATATGACAAGCATAAATTACATAGAGGTTCATCATTTTTTAAATGGTGTGTAATTTGTCCAAAATACCCTTAATGAATTCAAATATTTCAGCTGAGCTTTCTCTCTCCTCTATCACCTCATTATCCGTAAATCTCTCCCCCTCTTTAACTTTTTCGGATATTTTTTTTAAATTCAATTCAAATATGTGTTTTTCATCCCTAAATTTCAAAATTATTAAGGAATCAATTCCATTTCCAGAAACCCACAAAGGAAAACAAACAAAAAAATCCTAAAACCTGCTGATCAACACCAAATAGACACGACAAACATATATATGCGCCTAGATTTAAAGAAAATCAATGAAGAATTAATAGAATCGGTTTTATTAGCAAATTGTGAATGAGGAGAAAAAACCAAGGTCAGTAATAGAGAAAAAGAAGATGATTCGAAGAAATTTATTATGACCTTAGCCTTGTACTTGTCGTAAAGGTCCGAGTCGAAGCGGCGGCGGCGTGTGATGGTGAGATCGATGACGGAGGCGTGCTGGGCTGCGTCGGTGATGAAGAAACGACGGCGACAGAACGGCACGGAGATGGGTTCTGCGACGGATCCGTGGTGGTGCGATGAAAAAGGGGCGACGGTGGTTGGAGATGATTGATGGGATTTTTGGGGGTTGTTGGCTGGAAATTGGTTGTTGCAGGTGGGGGAAGGTCGCGATCTGCAACAGACCTGTTGAAGACGATGGGTGTGTACTTATCAAAATCGTGGGTCTAGTGTGTGTTGGCTGGTGGGTGTATTCACCAGTCTGATGGGTGTATGCGACTGTTGTGTTTTTTGCCGTCCCAACTTCGTTCGACCGTATCTCCTTCATACGAACTCCGAATGAACTGATTCTTTTTGCGTTGCGAAGCTCCCTCGGCCCTCTTTCTACCCATGCAATTGCTCCTTGATTTGGAAGCAGATTTTATCTACACATCTCCCTGGCTTTCTCGAAGAAAGGTGAATACATCCAGCGGCCATGACGGACGTGATGTCAATGGAAGATATACGTGCCACTGCCGATTGCCTTAATATGAACTTAGACACCCTCGATCTCGATTCGATTCGCTTACCCCCAGGGCCCAGGCGAAGATTTCGGCGTCCTCAGGTAGTAAATCGTATTTTATTAATTGTTTCTGCACTTATTTTATTAATATTTTCTGATGTTGTGCACATATTTTATGTCATTGTGCAAATATTTTTTGGTTATTGTGCTAATATTTTTTTGTCATTGTTCAAATTTTTTCTGTTATTGTGCAAATATTTTGAGTGATAATTTGTGCAAATATTTTTTGGTTATTGTGCAAATATTTTTTTGCCCTTGTTCAATTTTTTTCTGTTATGGTGCAAATTTTTTTCTGTTATTGTTCAAATTTTTCCTGTCATTGTGTAAGTGTTATTATGCAAATAATTTTAAAATTTTGAGTGATAATTTGTTTTGATTGAGATTTTATTATTTGTTCAATTTTTTCTGTAATTGTGCAAATATTTTCTGGTGTTGTGCACAAATTTTCTGTCATAGCAAGAAAAGAGATTTGAAGAAAAAAAATCTATGATTTGGAGAAGAAGAAGAAGGAGAAGAAGAACCGTAGATTTTAGTGGAGTGATTTTAGAAATTTGAAATTTAAATTTTTAGGGAGGTTTTTTGTTTTTAGTGTGATGGGGTTGATGTATTTGAATTTTGAAATTTTGAGATTTTGAAATGTAATTTGGAATCTTGAATTTTAAAATAAAGGGTATTGAAGTCTTTTTGACACCTTTTTTTGAACCTCTTTGAAAGATTTTACTGTGTATGCACTTCTATATAAATAGAGGTTGTCAAATGCACTTACATGTTACCAACTCTTGTTTATATTATTATTATTGACGTAAACTATAATTGTTATATTTTTATTATAAATATGTATTATTAATTGTAGCATTACTATTATTATTAATTAATATTTTTATTATTGTTGATTTTATTAATCTTATTTTATATATTACTATTATATACATTTTATTACTAGAATTGTTATTCTTATTACATATATTAAGTATTTTATTTTTATTTATACTCGCATAGCAATTACGTTTTTTTTTTAAAACTAGACAGCAACCACTTCGTTAATGTATCATATTATGAATAAAAAAGTAGTATTGAAGTTGCACAAAATTTTAGAATTTTTTTTATAACGAAAACAAAAATACCCCGCAAAAACAACACAACAGAAAACCAAAAACAGAATCAAATGCACAAATTAGCAAATGGAAATTAAAAAATCAAGAACAAACAACCAGCAGAAAAACGTCACAAATACAGGGGCTCCCAACCAGAAGGAAATACTGGGGAACACAACCCAACAGTCAATCATTGTATGAGACGATGTGTAAATGGATAGATATATTATGAATAATAAATAATGAATAGATAGATATATTATGTCTTGTTGTGCTTAATTGCACTGGTAAAGAGTTGAGCCAACAAATTATCAAATGTCTAAATTTACTATGATGAGATATATATATCTTGATGATATTATTATTAGGGTCCGATTATATACAAATTTACAATTAATACATACACCTTTTAACATTTTTGTTATTTTAATGTAAATTTAAAAAATACTACTTATACTCTTTACTAGTTTAAAGATATTTCTATTAAAAAAAAAAAGATATTTTTTCAAATAATATTAACCACCGTCTCCCAACCACTGCCTAGTTGGTGCATATCCGCTACTGTTCACTCAAAAAATCGCCAAAAAATATGAATATAGAAATACTCTCGAACAACTAGATTCGAATATTACAGTTTAATTCAAACAATCAATTTTAAAAATATTCTATTTTTTATCAAGTATAAATTAAGTAATACAATAATTTTTGAATTTAATCGGCCAAGGAATAGGAAAAGAAAAGACTTACCTCGAAACATGGAGCGACGAGATCAATCCACCCATAATTGATGCCATGGATTTGAAGCTTCAATTTATAAAACATGAAGAATATCAATTTTGGTTTTCATGTTCCAGAATCCCCTATATACTAATAGGGAGTTTGATTTTGTTTATGTGTCAAATTGTGGTTAATTCTACTTATGTGTCACTATCACGTGTCGTTTTATTGTGAAGTGTCGACTTATGGTAAATTTGCTTATGTGTCAATTTTCTATAAAGTTTTAAAAAATATTCATAAAGGTTTGAACCTAACACCTCTCACACATTTATTTTAATGCTTTCCAGCTAAACCAATTTATACACATTTATATATTTTGAAACTTATTTTATATAACTCCAGCCTATAAAAGTGTATTAGATATTTTGCTAAGAAAGTTCAATATTTATAAAAAACTAATTGTGAGTATTTCAAATAAGTGAACTCATTATATATTAATATGGAGTTTATAATATTTATGTCTATATATTTTTTGTAAATTCAAATGATATGTCATTGAATTGAAAAAATAATTTGTGTGTGTGATTAGGAGTCAACAATATAAAGAGTTGTATATTAGTAATGATTATGTGTCAACGTATAATTAGTCACCTATACAATAGTATTAACATATTGAATAAAATTATTAAAAAGGATCAACTCAATTAATTTACTTTATTTCATCCTAATGAATATATGTATAAATATAAGTATTATTAAAAAAACTTAATATAATCATATATAATATTTATTGCTAATATACGATATATATACTATTCAGAGTAATATTTATGCATCGATTATAAAAGATTTTTTTCTATTAATCATTTTTTATTAATTGTAAAATAAATTTGAAACAAATCTTATAGTAAATTTTCACATAATTATAATAATTCTAATACCTAGCATGAATTATTATATAATTAATATTACCATTACTTAAATTTAATATTATAATTACACAAAATTTTATACATATATATTATTATTTGATGAAAAATATTATATGTATAATATATTATATTATATTATAAAATTTATTTAACGAACATACCGCGTAATACGCGGGAGCTGATCTAGTTTATTATTATTTGTTAGAAGATGGACTAAAGTCATATATATTGTGTAGTTTTTTTCCCCTTAATTGAATGAAAATCACATTTATTATTATTTTTATAATTTTATGGGAGATGTTTGGTTCCACGCAATAAAATTGATTCTCTTTTCTCCAATTTTTTTATAAAGCAAATCACAATTATTATTATTATTTTAAGACTCCTTTTTTTAAGGCAAATCACAGTTCTTATAATTATTGAAAAGATGGAATGGAGTCACATTAATTGTGTAGTCTCATTTCCTTTTTAAAGGCAAAACACACTTATTATTACTTCCCAAAAAATTTATAGGGGTCCTATGGAATAAAAGTAATTTTTTTTCTCTAATTATAAGCACTGTTGTAAAAATTGAATTAGACGGTCGATGGTCGATTCAACGTTCTATGTTGTAGGCGAAAATGAGCATATGCGGGACGTAGGCAGCCGACGATTATAACTTTAAGGTGGGCTAAGCAGGGTCAAGGTGAATCCTAGGCGGTCCAGATATATATATATATATATATATATATATATATATATATATATATATATATATATATATATATATATATATATATCGGACTGTCTAGGCGGCGATTAGTTGGCCAAAAATCGTCCCCTTAGCAATTTTTGACTCTTGCACTGCAAATCACATTTATTACTATTTTTAAGACTCTCATTTTTTTAGGCAAATCACATTTATTATTATTTGTCAGTAGATGGACGGAAGTCACATTTATTGTGTAGTCTCTTTCTCTTCACATTTACTATATGATAATAAATTTTTATTTTACCTACAAAATAATAAAACTAAACATTTCTCATTTTAAGTGTAAACAGTCAAATAGAGAATTATTTAAAATATTGATATTTTTACAAGTCTTACTTTAAATTTTAAAATCAACATCTAAATAAAAAAAAACATACATAGTATTTTAAATGTATTTAAATTTAATTTATATATTTATATAATTATCTGAAATTATTTTTAAAATTATAAATATCAATCTTCCCTATTACTTGATTCTTGTACCTAATACTTCACACCTTACAATTTTACAAATAATTCTCTGAATTTTTTTAAAGGAATTTATAATAAATTGATAAAAAAAAAAACTATGAATTTTCTGAGAGTATTTCTTTTCTCTGAAGTAGCTTCTTTTTCTCATGAACTTATCTACATCGTACTATATTTTCCTCATTTTTTTCTATTTTTTTAGAAAAAAAAAATACATTATAATAGCTCGCTACTAGAGCCGTCAAAATGGGTTAGGCCCGTTGGGCCAGCCCGCCCTGCCATGCTCAAAATGAGGGTTGGGTTGAATTTTTTTTAGCCCGTTTGAAAGTGAGCCTAGATGGGCTGGCCCGTTTGGGCCGCGGGCTTTGGCGGGTTGGGGGCGGGCTTTGGTGGGCCGGCCCGCCTAATTTTTTTTTAATTTTTATTTATTTTTTAAATATTTTTATATACAATATTAACAATTATAATATTATTTTTAAGGATATTTTGTAAAGTTTATATTTATAGATGATAAATTTAATTTGTAGGAGACTATATTTTTTACTTATTATGGTTAATAAATTATAAACTTTAATTTGTAAAAAGTTATTTTGTAATAAATGAACGATGAACTTTATTTGTGAGATAAATATTATTTTTATTTATTTAAAGTGATAATCACCAACATAAATTATTTGATTATATTTGATTGTGATAAATTTAATGTATTAAAGTTTTAAAATTATTATTTTTAAAATTTTAAAAAATAAAAAAATATAAAAAAATTAATGTGGGCTGGCCCGCCAGGAAGTGGGTTGGGTTGGGGTTTTGCAGCCCGCCATATTTTTGGCTCGCCCCGCCCCGCCAAAAGACGGGTTTTTGCGGGTTTAGGCCCGCCCCGCCGGCCCGTTTCCACGGCTCTACTTGCTACTTGTAAATTGCTTGTGTGTTTTGGTAATGACTTTGTACTTATAGTCTTGATTTGGTGGTAATTTGCTTTGGTTGTCTCCACTCTCCAATTAATTTACCGAACTAAAAAAAAAGTACTTTTTTATGGTGAATCTTTGTTCTGATCCATATATCCCTACTAGATATGTTGATAGATAAAATCATATATATATATATATATATATATATATATATATTATATTTGATTGAATAATTATTTCACATATTTATTATACAATATAAATTTAAATTAAAAAAATACAAAAAAAAAATTCTAAATATTTATTTGTTATTAAATAATATAAATGTAGTACAAAATGAATTTATCATTTCATATATTTTAAAACATAATTTACAACTAAAACTACAAATTTTAAAAAATTTCTTTGTACACAACATTTGTAGTATACTTGGATGGTTTTCCATTGGAGCCAAGTGAAAGAATTTTCAATCCTTTTCTACTCTTTACTCTTGAAAATGCCACGTACAATTGTTCATGTGTGAAAACAGGCTTGGGAAGGTACACTCCAATGTTTGAAAGCGATTGACCTTGACTTTTATTTATCGTCATCGCAAAACACAATAGAATTGAAAATTGTCTCCTCTGAAAATTTACCGGCATTGATGGATCTGAATTACTAAGTGTCATTCTGGGTATGAACACTTTATTCCCAATATTATTTCCCGAGATAATTTCTGCTTCAATGATGTGATTTCCAAGCTTTTTGACAATTAATCTCGTTCCATTGCACAAACCTGCTTTCTGATCAATATTTCTCATCAGCATTATCGACACGCCTTTCTTTAATACCAATTGATGGTTCAGTAGTCCAGAACAGCTAATAGAATTTAAAAAGTCCACAGAAATTAACTCGCCGTTTCTTCCTTCTTGAAACTCTGATTTGCAAACACCTAGTTGTAATAAGACTTACCTCTTTCTACCTTATTGTAAATGGCCCTAAAAAATTTGTATTCAACTAAATTTAAATAAAAAAAACTAAATTTAAATAAAATATTCAGCAACATAACCAAAATTCAATAACAAAATTATTCCAAACAATTACTAACGAAAAAATATTATTGACTTGCAACATAAAAAAGAACACGACATAAAAAAAGAAATACACACAACAAAAAATATACGAATGACAATGTAAACACAACATCAAAGAAAGAAAATTGATTAATAATATTGACCTACAAAATAAAGAGTAAACAGAGAGATAACATAATATTAATCATATTAATTAATTAAATACAAAGAATTGAAAAGAATTTGATAGAATGAAAATACCGTTATTCTTGAGGATTCGGTAGAATGAAAATACAAAGAATTGAAAAGAATTATTTTGTGTGTGTAGTTTTTTTTCTAAGTTAAAACTCTTATATAAATAATATTAGGCATGGGCTTGTACTTGGGTGAGATAAGGACTAATATTTAAATATTAAAAGATTTTAAAAATCTTTATTTAAAAGATTCAGGAACCAAATTTTTTTTAAATTTTAAATTAATTTTTTAGGAATTGATTACCGAAGATTCATTACTTTCGGGTATCAAATTGATTACCGAAGATTCATCAAGTATATATGTGTTTAATTTTTTCATAATTTTGAATTTTTAAATTTTAAATTAATTTTTTCATAATTAATATCTCCTATCATAATTGAATTTAAAAAAAAATAAAAAAGAAATACACACAACATAAAAAAAATATTATTGACCTGCAACATAAAAAAAAAAAAAAAGAAATACACACAACTTAAAAAAAAAAAAAAAAAACACACAACAAAAAAATATACGAATGACAATGTAAACACAACATCAAAGAAAGAAAATTGATTAATATTATTGACCTGCAAAATAAAGAATAAACAGAGAGATAACATAATATTAATCATATTAATTAATTAAATACAATGAATTGAAAAGAATTTGGTAGAATGAAAATACCGTTATTCTTGAGAATTCGGTAGAATGAAAACACAGAGAATTGAAAAGAATTATTTTGTGTGTGTAGTTTTTTTTCCCTAAATTAAAACTCTTATATAAATAATATTAGGCATGGGCTTGGACTTGAGTGAGATAAGGACTAATATTTAAATATTAAAAGATTTTAAAAATCTTTATTTAAAAGATTTAGGAACCAATTTTTTTTTAATTTTAAATTAAATTTTTATGAATTGATTACCGAAGATTCATTACTTTCGCGCATCAAATTGATTACCGAAGATTCATCCAGTATATATGTGTTTAATGTTTTCATAATTTTGAATTTTTAAATTTTAAATTAATTTTTTCATAATTAATATCTCCTATCATAATTGAATTTTAAAAAAAAAAACAAAAAAGAAATACACACAACATCAAAAAAATATTATTGACCTGTGTTGATGTTATGACGAGTGTTACTCAGAATGTGCCAACATTCTGGTCACAACATCAGAATTCGTCCTTCCACTTTCACTAAACCTTAACCCACGTTTTGTCTTGTTCATTGACTTGTTCTTTCAGGATTGAAGACTTACGGCAGTTACCGAAGTCATGCGGTTGAAAGAGGCAAGCAAGAGAAGTTATAAAGATCATGGGGAAGTTACATAGAAGTTACATATTTTCAAGGGAAATGTGGAAGTTATCTTCAAGCATTAAGAGTCCAGATTTTATCTATATATACACGGCTGCTATGAAGATTAAAACTTGAAGTTGAGGGAAACACAATCTAGCATAGTCTATTGGCATAGATTATAGAATTTATTGTAGTTTCATACTCGATACTTCCGTTGGTGAATGTTCCAACATTTCACTCAACATTGGGTCTTTATTTGTATTAGTGATAGGTTAGATTGAATATTATCTAGTCACTATATACGTAGATCCATTCACGGTGTAGCTTATGTTTTCATCGATTGTATCACTTAACAATTATTAGTGATAATACGCCGTTTGGCAGTATAGACTTATTTATAGTCTATACGAAAATTTTGATATCCATCTTGCAACGTGTTTAAGACTTCCATTGTGTACATTTCTGATTATTTATTTGTCTCAGAGTGTTGCTCTTGAATGTGCCAACATTCGTGACAACATTCTCGCAAAACACGTCGCACACACCTTCAAGTGGCACGAGCCATAAAACTCGTTATCCCGAGTTTAGATCCTGTGTTTTGGTGTGATTTATTGCAATGGATTATCCTATGACAGCTCCAATTAGACCACCCGTTCTAGATGGTACAAATTATGCAATTTGGAAGCCTAAGATGCGTATGTACATCAAGTCCATTGATGAACGTGCATGGAGGAGTATATTGACTGGATGGACTCCACCGATTGTTCCAAAATGATGACAACACTTTGAAGCTCAAATCAAAAAGGAGTTAGAATGGACAAATGATGAGGTGACCACGGCCAGCTTCAATTCGAAGGCACTCAATGCCTTATTTACCTCTACGGATGTATCCATGTTCAAAATAATTTCTAATTGTGTATCTGCAAAAGATGCATGGGAGAGATTACAAGAACATTGTGAAGGATCTGAGAGTGTAAGAAGGACAAAGTTGAGGATGCTTGGAACCAAGTTCGAAAATTTAAGGATGAAGGAAGATGAGACCATATCCTCCTACAATGAACGAATCACTGAGATTTCCAATGAATCTCAAGCACTTGGTGAAGCCATATCCAATACAAGGTTAGTACATAAAATCTTAAGAACTGTTCCTAAACGTTTTGATGCTAAGATATGTGCTATTGAGGAAGCTAAAAATACTGATGCTATTACTCAAAATGAGTTGGTGAGTATTTTGAAAACGTATGAAATGAATTTTTCTCAAAGAGATAGTGAGAAATCCGAAAGGAAAATTTCTGTTTTCAAAGGAGAAACTTCTTTGTGTGTTGATAAACAACCGTTTGTTACTGAAATAGATTCTGATGAAGATGTTGTTGACGATTGTGCCGACAATGCTGATAACATTGCTTTCCTGACTAAACAGTTTAATGCATTTTTGAAAAAGAGAGCAAATAGACTTAGAAATAATTTGCAAATTAAGAATCAAGAGAGAGAACAGACTGGTAGTTCACGTCAATTGCCTGATAGAAATCGGAATGTTAATCAACCTAGGCAATTTGATAGAGGTAACAAGATCAAATATGATCCAGAATATAGGAAACATGTTAAATGTGATGCATGTTCTGGTTTTGGTCATTATGCTAATGAATGTGCCAACACTCTTTTGAGAAAGAGGGTAAATTTCAATGCTACCTTAAGTGATGAGTCTGATTGTGAAGAAGATTCTGATAAAAATGAGGAGTTTGCTTTTTCTGCAAGAATTTTGTATGATGATACTCTTGATGATTTCTTTGGATGATTCGATGTTGAGTCAAATGTGCCAACATTTGAGGAAACATTGGAGGTTCCAGAATTTAATTGTTTCTCAAGTTCTTGTGTAGATGAAACAGGTACTTCTAGTATTATTTGCAAAGATTGTAAGTCCGGTTATCTAAAGCTTGAAAAGGAGTTGGAATCCACTCAGAAAGCCTTAAGGGACATGACTATTGAAGAGTCATATCAAAAAGATTTGGTGATAAAGCTTGAGGTCATTCTAACAAGGAAAGATTTGGAGTTATGCAACCTCAAAGAATGCATTTCAAAGGAACAACACCGAATTTCAAAAGATATTCGAAAGTTCAGCCAAACTTGATGAGGCACGACAATTGGAAGTACAAGTAGACATGGTTTAGGTTATAATGGTAATATCACTCGGTTTTTAAACAATAACAAACTGTTGTGTTTACAAAACCTTCATTGAAAAAAAAAATTGAAAAATGATTAAGAAAAGAAGGATGTTTGTCATTATTGTTTTACCGAGGGTCATAAACGACCAAAACTGTTTTAGAATGAGGCGGGATAAAAAGTTTTCTAAAATGTCTTTGAAAATGTTGCCACATTCTCGCTCAACATTCGAAACAAACAGATTCGAAATCTTTTCAAAACCTGTTCAAAAATCTACTTGGGTGAAAAAGTCAAATATTGTATGTAATGTTGTCTATACATCTTTAAAAGCATGTGTTCCAGGACTATGGTATTTTGATAGTGGGTGTTCTAGACACATGACCGGTGAGGAAAGTTATCTCACTGATTATAAGGCATATGATGGTGGAAATGTTACATATGGAGGAGGTTCAAAAGGTAAAATTATTGGTATAGGTACATTGAATGTTCCTGGTTTTCCTAACTTGACAAAAGTCTTACATGTTAAAGGTTTACTTGCAAATTTGATTAGTATTAGTCAATTATGTGATGATGACTTGCATGTGAAGTTTGACAAAAGTTCATGCTATGTGCTAAACAGTGATGATAAATGTCTTATGGTTGGTAATAGATCGGTTGATAATTGCTATTTAATCGATTCAAATCAAGCATGCTTTAATGCTCAAACTGATGAAAGTATTCTTTGGCATCAAAAACTTGGACATGCTCATTATAGGAACATTATCAAATTGTTGAAATTTGATGCTGTTAAAGGTCTACCTAAGTTAGAAATTCGTAGGTCAAATGTGTGTGGATCCTGCCAAAGCGGTAAACAAGTCAAAATGTCACATGAAATGTTGACACAATGTACTACGAAACATTGCTTTGAACTTTTGCATATGGATTTAATGGGACCAATGGAGACTGAAAGCATTGGTGGAAAGAGATATTCTTTTGTCATAGTAGATGATTATTCAAGGTTTACATGGATTGAGTTTCTTAAAGAGAAATCAGATGCTTTTGAAGTTTTCAAAATTCTTTACAAACGTTTTAAAAATGTTTTTAACACTAAGGTTAAGAGAATAAGGTCTGATCATGGTAGGGAGTTTGAGAACAGCTTATTCACTAATTTTTGTGAAAACAAATGCATAATACAAGAATTCTCTTCTCCTAAAACACCTCAACAAAATGGTGTAGCCGAAAGGAAAAATCGAACTCTACAAGAAATGGCTAGAGTAATGCTTTTATCCAAGAAACTTTCAAAAAGGTTTTGGGCTGAAGCTTTGAATACTGCCTGTCATATTTCAAATAGAGTTTATCTTAGACCTAATTCCACAAAGACACCTTATGAATTTTTGAATGACAAAAAGCCTAATCTGAAATACTTTCATGTCTTTGGATGTGTTTGTTACATTCTGAATGATAGAGACCAACTTCATAAATTTGATTCAAAGAGTGATAAGGGTTTCTTTCTTGGTTATGCTAGAAACAGTAGAGCTTTTAGGATTTATAATCTTAGGACTGATACTGTTCAAGAGCCTATGAATGTTGTTTTTGATGATAATGCAAGTCTTGCAGATAATGCTATTGAAGAAGATGTAATCGATCTTATTGAGCGGATGCAAAGTTCTGGAATTTACGAACCGATTGAGAATGTTGCTACAAATGTGCCCACATCCGAAGCAACATCACCTCAACATCCAGAAAATTAATAGAACTATGCCTTATCCTGCTACAAGACCATCTTCCGGGATTCTCAAGAATCATCCACAACAACGAGATCATAGGTAAACCACAATCAGTGTACAAACAAGGAGAAAATTAAGTTTTGACGCAAGGCATGTGGTAAGGTCGATTTGTATGACATCTATGTGTAACAAGGTGAACTTTGAATGTTTTCATTCTTTCAATGAACCTAAAAACGTTGATGAAGCTATGAAAGATGAAAATTGGATTAATGCAATGCATGAGGAGCTAAATCAATTTGAAAGGAATGATGTTTGGATACTTGTGCCTAGGCCTGATAATGTGAATGTAATTGGTACAAAATGGATTTTTAAAAACAAAACTGATGAATCTGGTAATATTGTAAGAAACAAAGCTAGATTAGTAGCTCAAGGCTATACACAAGTAGAAGGAATTGATTTTGATGAGACTTTTGCTCCTGTTGCTAGAATTGAGTCCATAAGACTATTACTTGCTATTGCATGCTACATTGATATAAAACTGCATCAAATGGATGTTAAAGCCGCATTTCTAAATGGAATTCTTATGGAAGAAGCATATGTAGAACAACCTAAGGGGTTTGAGAATCATGATTTTCCTGATCATGTTTATAAACTTAAGAAAGCCTTATATGGTTTAAAGCAAGCACCTAGGGCATGGTATGGTAGATTAACTGATTTTCTAGTTGAATTCGGTTTTTATAGAGGTGAAGCTGATAGAACATTGTTTATTAAACATTCTGGATATGACATTATGATTGCTCAAATATATGTCGATGACATTGTATTTGGTTCTACATGTGAGAAAATGCTTGAATTATTTGTACATGAAATGACCACTACCTTTGAAATGTCGATGGTTGGAGACTTGAATTACTTTTTAGGTCTTCAAATTAAACAATGCAAAGATGGTATTTTCTTTTGTCAAAGTAAATATGCCAAAAATCTTGTGAAAAGGTTTGGTTTAGACAATGCTAAACACATGAAGACACCTATGGGATCGACACAAAAGTTGTGTAAAGACAGTGTTGGCACAAATGTGGTCATTGTATAGGTCGATGATTGGTAGTCTTTTGTATCTGACTTCTAGTAGACCAGACATCATGTTTAGTGTTTGTTTATGTGCACGTTATCAAGCTGATCCTAAAGAATCTCATATGAATTCAGTTAAGAGAATAATTCGATATGTGACAGGCACATGTGATTATGGAATATGGTATAGCAAAGATACTAATTATTCGTTGATTGGCTATAGTGATGCAGATTGGGCAGGTGATAGTGATGATAGAAAGAGTACAAGTGGAGGATGTTTCTACATGGGTAACAATCTTGTTTCATGGCATAGCCGAAAATAAAATTGTGTTTCCCTATCTACGGCTGAATCCGAATACATAGCCACGGGGAATTGTTGTACTCAACTTCTTTGGCTTAAGAAGATGTTCGATGACTACGGTTTGGAGAGCAATACTCTTACTGTTTATTGTGATAATACAAGTGCGATTAATATATCTAAAAACCCTGTGCAACATTCGTTAACTAAGCATATAAGTATTAGACACCACTTTATTAGGGATCCTGTAGAAAAAGAAGTTGTAAAGTTGGAATACATTTCTCTTTGAAAAGCAGTTACAGACATTTTTACTAAAGCCCTTGATAATGAGAGGTTTTCTTCTCTTAGAAAATCTCTAGGTTTGTGCACTAATTAGACCTATATCTGCTGTGTGTTGTGACAAATGTGCCAACATTTGTAACAACACTAGAACAATTTGTTTAAATTTTTCTAAGTACTGTAATATTTAGTGTTTTTGAATTCTATTGTGTAAATAGTATTAGAACCTGTGATAAAATATATTGTCCTGGACACACTTCTCTCAAATGCAATAGAATAAACTCACAAATAGATGCTATATCATTGAGTAACTATGGGACACGGAGTTGACTACTACGATGTTCTCTTTTCAAAAGATGACTTGAATGCATCAATATATTCACAATCCATTGAGTAATTATGGGACACGGAGCTGACAACTACGATGATCTCTTCTGGAAAAATGGATCAATGTGAATAAGTGGGAAAAGCAAAATATAGTGCAACACAAATGAATTTATTTCATGTAAAAACTGTGTTGAGAAGTGTGTGTGCCGACATTCAGTGAATAACATTCTGGTTCTCATATGTATATTTACCTCTATGAGTTTGAAAATTTCCTAATATTATTTTATAAAGATCGATTTATTTTAAATTGTTCCCAGCAATATTATATAGTCTAATTTAATTATTTGTGCAGTTAATTTTTAAAATCAGGCGGTTTTTAGCATGTCATTGAAATAAACTTCCAACATTTGATAATGCCCTAATTTTTAGGGATGTGAGTAAATCTTATCTTTTAACTTCGATGTGTTCACAACTTCTGCAATCTTTCTATTCCCTATTTAAGGTCCTTAATACTCAGTGTGTTCTATACTTAATATCATAGTTTCGAATTTAAGCACAAAATTTCGAAAGGTATCATTAATCATACTTTGTAGTATTAGTTCTTTCTCTCAGCCTATTTATATTCAAATTCATTATTTTATTAATTTAATTTGAATAGTGTTTGCAGGTGATTAATATGGCTGATCGAAAAGACCTCTCACCTTCACAATCAAAACACTCAACCTCTCCAGCATCATCTTCTACCTCCAGAAACCTTCGACTTCTTGCTTCAATGGCCGTCGACAATGTGTCTGAGAATGTTGGCGCATCTCGCCCAACATCACCCTCTTCGATTAGGGTTGGCTCGGTTGATGTTCCTCTCTCAGCCTATGATATTCGTTCTGAAATCCCTGAAACTCCGATTTTGGGCGGAACGCCACAAAATCCGGTTAGCGGCGAAGCTAGCGAAGCCCCCGTTCTCGAAACTTACCCAATGATGGTTGAGCTAGTTGAAGGAGCCACCTCTGATCAGATCGTCTATGCGTTCAAAACCCTTACTAAGCGCATTTATTTACCCCGTTGTCAAGGTAGGCGACGTAGAGGTTGATTTCCAGCCAGTACAAACACTTAGTGTTTACACCGCCACAATCACCGCAAGATGCTCCAAAGAGAAGACCCGTCGACCGACTCGACTGACACTGGTGAACTCACTGCTCGCTTTGAAACCGTTCGACAAAAGGCAACAACCTCCAGGGGACGCGGTCAGAAAAGGCGTTCTTACCGAACCATGGGCAAAAGGGTGGATTACTCGAAAAAGGGAAAAAGCGAAAACATGATGATGGTGTTGCTTGCTGCCGATTCAAGTGTTTGATTAGAAAAATGCGAAGAAGAGATGAAAGAAGCTAGTCCAGAGAAGGAAACGAGCGATCAAGCCTCTGTTCCGGTGCTCAGCCCGAGGGGGAGTACTGAGGATTCAGAAATGAATCAAACATTGGCTGACATGGCTGCTCGCTTGGAAAAGAGGAGCAAAAAGCGAAATGATCCGCAGGATGTGCCAGAGGATGTTGGCACACCAATGGACACATCGTCCTCTGACTCTGAGTCTTCTTCATCTGAAGGAAGTAAGACTAAACATGATGAGGTACATACTGATTCCTCTCTAAATATGACTTCATCTGATTCTGATGATAGCTATAATGGTGTGGATAGTGATAAGTTTAGGACTTTAAGAACTAGACTGATTGTTGGAGAGAGGATAATTAAGATGGATGACTTTGTTTCTATGAATTTGGTTGGTTATCTGGAAGAAAGATCTTTGATGTTTGCACTTCAATTTGCCACTCCTTATCTGATTGAATGGGTGTATGAATTTTATGCAAACTTAAAGGGCAGTGTGTCTATGGTCGATTCCAAGAATTATGGAAAGGTCAAGTTTAGAGGAAAGGTTATTGAAGTTACTCCTGCTAAGATTAACAGTTTTCTTAGAACTAGAGATGATGAGGATCCTTCTATTGATAACTTGGATGAAGTGATTAGTGTTATCACTGGGGGAAGGATTACTGCATGGAGGTATAGGATGAATTCATCGGTTTTGACAAGTTTATATAGTGTCTTGCACAAGCTAATTGTGTACAATTGGCTGCCATCATCCAACACCACTACCCTTACTTCTGAACAAGTTGTACTTATGTACAAAATTGGCCATTTGCAAAGATTTAATCTTGGGAAGACAATTTTTGACAATATGATGACATATTCTGGAAGGGTGTCAAGTAAAGGACTACTGCCGTATCCTAGTCTGATTTTTATGATGATTTCAGCACTTGGATTTCAAAGGGAAAATTCAGAGATAATAAGTTCGTTTGCTCTGAGTTTAGGGATCTCACATGTACTGAGGACTGGACCACGTGTGATTGATCTGCCCTACAGAGATCCTAATGCACCTGAACCTGAAGTTCCTACTGATCAAACAGCCGATGTGCCGAGAAATGTTGGCACACACGCTGCCAACACTCCGCAATTACAGCCGCAATTCATCCGAGATCAGATTGCTATGACTGAAAACTCAATCGCAAATGCCAAATGTCTATTGAGCAACCTTGAAATTCACAAAAGGGTCTGGGAAGCTCTACTTTCTACTGTCACAGGGGGAGTAGGACCTGATGTTGCTGCTCAAGTTGATGCTCCAGCTGCGGATGTTGCTGATGTTGCCGCTGAACAGGCTGAAGATGGAAATGCTAATGGTGATGGAACCGAAGGAGGACCAGATGTTGATATATCTGGAGCTGGAACAAGTGCAGCTCCAGGTACTGAGACTGAAACAGAAACCCAGAATGCGCCGGAGAATGTGCCCACAAATCCAGACAACAATGATGGACCCAGCAGCTCGAACATGGACGTAGATGCTGAGAAGATAGATGCAGTAGATTGGGATGATGAAGATCTCATTGTACTGTATGATGATTTGGATGATTGGGGACATTAAGCAAGGGGGAGCTTTCGAAGATAGAGAAGCTTGAAGATAGGGGGAGTTCGTGCAGACTTTTGAAGATGCAGCTGTTATTTTTTACAGCCCAATCCTCTCCTAAACCTTCATTTATAAGCTTTATCTGTTTTTGTAAAGACTCAATTTATTTTTTCTGTTTTTATGTTTATGTCTTTTTTGAACTTATATTACGTGTTAGCTATGTTGATGAACTTAATAGTATTATGGTATTTAGGTAAGTTCGTGAAACTATGCTCTGATTTTAGTTTTGTTATGTTAAGTATTTTTATCTTTAAGCTCTGATTTTTGTTAATATGTTTTTTTTTGGTTAAAGCTCTAATTTAAGTTTTGTTAAGTCTAGTATTTTGTCTTTGTTTTATTACTCTAAATTTTTAGATTGTTTTATGTTAGTTGTGATTTTGTTTAGTCTATGTTTTGTTCATAGTATAAGTCCTCGTGATGTTAAGTGTTTATTGTTTTTATGTTTGTTTTGGCTAAGTAAAAAGATGTCATTTACTTGATATTAATTTACTTATCTCTATTGTGTACACATTCTGCATTTTGTTGCAACATCAGGTGTGTTCCAGTAGAAAGGCCGAATTGGGGGAGATTGTTGATGTTATGACGAGTGTTACTCAGAATGTGCCAACATTCTGGTCACAACATTAGAATTCGTCCTTCCACTTTCACTAACCCTTAACCCACGTTTTGTCTTGTTCATTGACTTGTTCTTTCAGGATTGAAGACTTACGGCAGTTACCGAAGTCATGCGGTTGAAAGAGGCAAGCAAGAGAAGTTATAAAGATCATGGGGAAGTTACATAGAAGTTACATATTTTCAAGGGAGATGTGGAAGTTATTTTCAAGCATTAAGAGTCCAGATTTTATCTATATATACACGGCTGCTATGAAGATTAAAACTTGAAGTTGAGGGAAACACAATCTAGCATAGTCTATTGGCATAGATTATAGAATTTATTGTAGTTTCATACTCGATACTTCCGTTGGTGAATGTTCCAACATTTCACTCAACATTGGGTCTTTATTTGTATTAGTGATAGGTTAGATTGAATATTATCTAGTCACTATATACGTAGATCCATTCACGGTGTAGCTTATATTTTCATCGATTGTATCACTTAACAATTATTAGTGATAATACGCCGTTTGGCAGTATAGACTTATTTATAGTCTATACGAAAATTTTGATATCCATCTTGCAACGTGTTTAAGACTTCCGCTGTGTACATTTCTGATTATTTATTTGTCTGTGTTGCTCTTCGAATGTGCCAACATTCGTGACAACATTCTGCAAAACACGTACGCACACCTTCAACCTGCAACATAAAAAATAAATAAATAAATAAATACACACAACTTAAAAAAAGAAATACACACAACAAAAAATATAGGAATGACAATGTAAACACAACATCAAAGAAAGAAAATTGATTAATATTATTGACCTGCAAAATAAAGAATAAACAGAGAGATAACATAATATTAATCATATTAATTAATTAAATACAAAGAACTGAAAAGAATTTGGTAGAATGAAAATACCGTTATTCTTGAGAATTCGGTAGAATGAAAATACAAAGAATTGAAAAGAATTATTTTGTGTGTAATTACAAAGAATTGAAAAGAATTATTTTGTGTGTAGTTTTTTTTTTCCTAAATTAAAACTCTTATATAAATAATATTAGGCATGAGCTTGGACTTGAGTGAGATAAGGACTAATATTTAAATATTAAAAGATTTTAAAAATATTTATTTAAAAGATTTAGGAACCAATTTTTTTTTAAATTTTAAATTAATTTTTTATGAATTGATTATCGAAGATTCATTACTTTCGCGCATCAAATTGATTACCGAAGATTCATCAAGTATATATGTGTTTAATGTTTTCATAATTTTGAGTTTTTAAATTTTAAATTAATTTTTTCATAATTAATACTCCCTCCGTCCCAATAAACCTTTCACACTTGAATTTTTCAACGGTTTTTGTGTGAGAGTTATTTCATAGTAATACGTTAAGAAAAGTTATTTTATATGAATGATATGCTAGTTAATAAGATCAACAAGCATATCATTCATATAAAATAACTTTTGTAAATGTATTACTATGAAATAATTCTCACACAAAATCGTTGAAAAAGTCAAGTGTGAAAGGTTTATTGGGACGGAGGTAGTATCTCCTATCATAATTGAATTTTTTTAAAAAAAAAAAAAAAGAAATACACACATCAAAAAAATATTATTGATCTGCAACATATACACACAACATAAAAAAAAGAAATACACACAACATCAAAAAAATATTATTGACCTGCAACATAAAAAAAAATACACACCACATAAAAAAAATGCACACAACAAAAAATATACAAATGACAATGTAAACACAACATCAAAGAAAGAAAATTGATTAATATTATTGACCTGCAAAATAAAGAATAAATAGAGAGATAACATAATATTAATCATATTAATTAATTAAATACAAAGAATTGAAAAGAATTTGGTAGAATGAAAATACCGTTATTATTGAGAATTTGGTAGAATTGAAAATTATGTTTTGTGGAATGAATAGAATGATAGATGATGGATATTTATAAACAAATATAAAATAGATGGACGGTTGAGATTAGATTTTAAAATTGAATGGTAAAAAAAAAGAGAAGTGAATGAGAGATGAGGAAATTTGAAATAACATATTGTGGTTAAAAGTTACTAAATACATAATCAATGACTGAATGACACGTAGGATTAAAATTAATTAATATCTCCTATCATAATTGATTTTTTTTTAAAAAAAAAGAAATACACACAACATCAAAAAAATAATATTGACCTGCAACATCAAAAAAAAAAAAAAAACACACACACACACAACAAAATAAAAAAGAAATACACACAACATCAAATTTTTCCTAAATTAAAAATCTTATATAAATAATATTAGGCATGGGCTTGGACTTGGGTGAGATAAAGACTAATATTTAAATATTAAAAGATTTTAAAAATCTTTATTTAAAAGATTTAGGAACCAATTTTTTTTTAAATTTTAAATTATTTTTTTATGAATTAATTACCGAAGATTCATTATTTTCGCGCATCAAATTGATTACCGAATATTCATCAAGTATATATGTATTTAATGTTTTCATAATTTTGAATTTTTAAATTTTAAATTAATTTTTTCATAATTAATGTCTCCTATCACAATTGAATTTTTTTAAAAAAAAAAAAAAAAAAAGAAATACGCACAACATCAAAAAAATATTATTGACCTGCAACATAAAAAAAAAATACACACAACATAAAAAAAGAAATGCACACAACATCAAAAAAATATTATTGACCTGCAACATAAAAAAAAAATACACACCACATAAAAAAAAATACACACAACAAAAAATATACAAATGACAATGTAAACACAACATCAAAGAAAGAAAATTGATTAATATTATTGACCTGCAAAATAAAGAATAAATAGAGAGATAACATAATATTAATCATATTAATTAATTAAATACAAAGAATTGAAAAGAATTTGGTAGAATGAAAATATCGTTATTCTTGAGAATTTGGTAGAATTGAAAAGAATTTGGTAGAATGAAAATACCGTTATTCTTGAGAATTTGGTAGAATTGAAAATTATGTTTTGTGGGATGAATAGAATGATAGATGATGGGTATTTATAAACAAATATAAAATAGATGGACGGTTGAGATTAGATTTTAAAATTGAATGGAATAGATCATACCCAAAAAAAAAAAAGAGAAGTGAATGAGAGAGGAGGAAATTTGAAATAACATGTTGTGGTTAAAAGTTACTAAATACATAATCAATGACTGAATGACACGTAGGATTAAAATTCTTAGAAATATAGATAGGTAGGATATTACTAATAGGGAGTTTGTTTTTGCTTATGTGTCGTCATAAGGTTAATTTGAATGAGGTGTCTCATTCTTATTAAATGCATATATATGTTAATAATCTATGTGTCACTTTTTTATTGATTTATAATTAATATATGACATCTATGTGGCATTTTAATATAAGAATTAATTAAAAAATATATTTTTAAGGAGGTTTGAACATTAGACCTCTTGCACAATATTTATATTTTTTAATAAATAAGTTAATATATAAATCTTTAAATATTTTAAATATCTATTTTATATCTAAAAAGTGTTATCATATGACAATTTTTAAACATAAAAGTATATTTAACTTAAGCCTATAAATGTATGTAAGAAAAATTGTGGTTGTATCTACTTTTATAAAAAAGAAAAACTAAATATAATTATATATGATATCTATTGTAAATATACGATATATATATATATATATATATATATATATATATATATATATATTTGGAGTAATATTTATGCATCAATTATATATAAAAAAAAATTCTATTAATCGTCTTCCTTTTTTTTTATTAATTGTAAAATAAATTTGAAACAAATCTTATAATAAATTTTTTCACATAATTATAATAATTCTAATCCCTAGCATGAATTGTCATACAATTAATATTATCATTTTTTAAATTTAATATTATAATTATAATTTTTTTATACATACACATTATTTTAATATATATATATATATATATTATTATTTGAAAATATTATATATATAATATATTATATTATAAAGTTTATTTAACGAAAATACCGCGTGATACGCGGGAGCTCATCTAGTGTTAAATAAAATAAAGGTCAACATTAATGAAAATAATTTTTTGAATTATCATGTTAGAAATAGGTTAAAAAAAAGTTTATCTGGCATGAAATGGTCTCATAAATAAAATATAATATTTTTACAATTTTTTATAATATTTAAATTTTAAAAATATTATAAGCGGGGGAGGAGAGTGGGTGAGCGTCAACCATAGGAAATTTCGACCTTACTCCGAGCATTTTCCCGCGAGGCAGATATTTCCCCCTAACCTTAGTTCAACTTATAACCCTAGAAATCTTCAGAGGACAGATAAGAATCAAGTAGTGAACGATAATGCTCGAGCTAAATGGAAAGAGAATGCCACCTGGCGAGATAAATGGGTGAAGTTGAGAACGAGAAACTCAGTGTCTTTTTTGTTCAGAAATTTTCCTATGGAATGCAGTCTGGCCAGATTAAGAACTAAGTTTGAGGAAGTTGGCAAGGTTGTTGACGTATTCCGACCAAATAAGCTTTACAAAATGGGGAAGCCTTTCGATTTTGTTAGGTTTGAAGCCTGCTACAATGAAGATGACTTGCTGAGAGCCTTGAACAATGTTTGGATCGAGAGCTACAAAATAAGAGCCTTTCCCCCGAGATATGAGCGTCGAAACTCGGAAAATCAGAAAAATGAATCCATACAGGTAATCCATATGGAGAGTCTCCGGGTGGACAATACTTCATATGCATGTGTGTTGGAGGCGAGAAAAAAGAATGAAAATCCAAAATACTCAAAGGCTCCTGAGGTCCCTCAAACAATCGTGTCTTATAAAACTAGAAAAGAGGAAACTCAAAGGCTGGAGGAGTGCATTACAGGAATGCTGAAAGCGAAATTCACTTGGGAAGATTATGAGGAGGAACTACAAGAGGAATACGGGAGTTTTTTAAATATCAAATATATGGGTGACAACATTGTGCTGGTACAAAATAACTCTAGGAAAAGTTATGAGGAACTCTCACGAGACATGGACGAGTGGTTTATGCATTGGTTCGATTGGCATCGTAAATGGAAGCCGATAGATGTGTGTCATAAGAGATTGGCCTGGACGCGTTGGGTTGGAGTACCGTTACATGCATGGAATGCTCGATTTTTTGAGACTATTTGCCACAGAGTTGGATCGTTTATTAAATTGGATGAAGTTACAAAAAACAGAACAAGATTTGATTTTGCCCGTGTACAGGTGTTAGCTCCGTTCTTAAAGGAAATTAACCAAATTATCAAGTTGGAGGTAGATGGTTTGGAATTTCAGATTAAGGTCTTTGAGGAATTAGATTATCCGGTGGAGGAAACGGAAGTCGACGGAAATGTATCATCGGAGGAGGATGGAGCGTCCCAGTGGTCAGTCGATGGGGATAGGGCCCCGTCTTTAGCTCCGGCGGTGGCGGTTATACTCGAGAATTGTCCGACCACCGGAGAGATTAATTCAATTTCAAATTCCGCGACGGTTCAGTTTCTCCAGAATGTTGATCTCGATACACCTAATGTTGATCTTGATACACCTAAAAAGATGAATTAGTCGGCGGCAATATGGTGTTTCATTTGAAGAATGTTGATCCCACAAAAATGATGATAGTGTTTCATTTGAAGTGGGGGGCCCACAAAAATATGGATTAGTCGGCGGCAATATGGTGTTGAACGATTCCCAAGAGATCGGTACGCTAAATAAGGAATCAATATTAGGTGCAGAATGCGAGTTTGTTCACAAATGCTATTTGCACATTGATAAGATGTTGCACATTGACAAAATGGATGCTGACATATTTTCATTTTTTTAAAAAAATTAATTTAAAGTTAATAATTTATCAATCATTGATCACTAAAAGCATAATAATTGTTGGTCCCGGAAAGTTGAGTTGATTAAAACTTTGAGAATGCTTTCTAGAACAAAATCTAGAAAGGGGGGTTTGAATAGATTTTGTAGATTTTTCAAATCTTCCAAAACTAATTCAAAATATCAGATTGAGCACAGCGGATTAAGAATAAAAACTCAACTTCTTATAAGATCAAAAGCAAGGTTGAAATATTGATTTTAGTTATGATTCTGAAATTAACTCTTGATAAAACCCAGTTGTAAAATAGACAGAAAATTAAAGAAAGCAAGAAATAACACCAGGATTTATAGTGGTTCGGATTTTAAAATCCTACATCCACTCTCCTCCTTCAATTTGAAGAAGGGACTCTACTTCTTTGCTTACTTTCTCACTTTCACTTACAACTTACAACTTGTACAATTCTTCAAATCTTCAATCTCCTAGACTCTCCTTCTAGAAATCTAGCTATTACGGTGTATATTGGATTTTGAAGATTCTTTGGAAAAGTGTTCTAAAACACTTAGAACTCTTTGAAACTCTCCGAGAAATCTTGTGAAAAGATTGTGAAATCGAGTAGTGAATTGTGTAAATCTAATATGCATAAGTGATCTCTATCTCTTTAAAAATGAAAAACCTAGACCTATATATAAGTCGAAAAAGACAGTTAGTTTGTTAGTTAGTTCTAACAAACTTGAAGCTATAACAAACTTAATCTTGAAAACTGCTTAACACCTCGGTGATTCTTCCTACTCGTCTGCGGTGACTTGGTGAAGATTAGCCTTTCTTATTCTACTCGGCTTATCTTGACCTCGTCTGAGCTCTACATATTTGTCTCCCTGCAGAGATGACTAGACTTGAGCTTGTCTCCGGATGACTTGTCATTCCTCGTCTCAGAGATGACTTGAACTAATCTTGACCTAGTCGATCATCTTGAACTAGAACTCGGTCTTGATTCTACATCATAGTCCTTATATGGAGCAGTCTTTTAACTCATCAAAACAATCTTGGTCTAACAATTTCCCCCTTTTTGATGAAGTTAAAACCTACAAGAAAGAGACACACTCACAGCTGAAGTTAGTTTAGAGTTTATCAAGATCAATAGATAGGTATCAAAACACATTTTTCACATTACAACAGATTTGTTCACATAAAAACTTTAGATCTTTTAGACTCCCAAAAAAAACTTAGAAAACCAAATGAGTCTTCAAGACTTAGTTAAAATTTGAAAATATTTTTAAGTCTGAGAGATAAAATTCTCAGATGACTTATTCTTAAGAAAATTTTAAGTCTTTCTTAAAACAGAAAATAAAACTTTAAGAAATTAATACACATAAAATGAATCAAACAAATATATTCACATTGAATTTACAAAGATTACAAATGAGAAGATAATAGAAAAGTAGAAATAGGGAAAAGAAAAATCCTGTTTCTATTAGTCTTCCCACTGATCTTCATCTGGTATCATCAGCCAATTGAATACCCGACTCCTAAGCTGCTTTATATCCTCCTCTTGAGTGAGTCCAGATTCAGCCTCTGCCTTCTTCAAAATACCCTTTACCCGTCTAGGTCCGAGGATCCATCGATTTCTGGCGGGGATGGCATACTCAAAAGCCTGGAGAGATCGGGTTGATGTTGAACTCTACATCGGCTTCTTCTAGCGACGATGATAGAACTCAGCATCTACCTTCTCCATCCACTCATGCCAAGCTAAATCTGGATCTTCTTTGAGTTGCTCAGGGGCCCTTGAGAATATACAGTATATCCACATACCTTCCAGATTCTTTTCTTTGTACTCAGTGCATATTTCCCATGGCTTGACTTAGGAGGAGCGGATGTGTTGTGGAATGGCCTGAACTTTCCACTTTGCCTTGATCTTTGATTAACCATTTGCGCTCGGCGATGCTCCAAAGACGTTGGAGTCTTTCTTCTTCCTCTGCTTCTTCTTTTCTTTCTTGCCAAAATATTCCATCTCTCTCTTAATCCTTTTGATCTGTTCTTCGAGAGATTGGAATAATCGACTTCCCTCTTTCCCTTTCCTTTAGCGGCAGCCACAGTAATAAGTTCGGGTGATCTGGGCTCGGCGGCTGCTACTTCTTTTCCTTTCCCCTTGGCTCCTTGATTCGGATCCTTTAAAGCCCAGCCAAGAGCTTCTCTGACCTTTCCTCCACTTCTTTCCTCCTCTTCTCCTCATCCTCTTTCAACGCTTCCTCCAGTTGACTCACCCTCGGTGGAGAGCAACCAACTCATCGAGTTTGATCCGAGCTTCCTCCTGGCTGCCTCCCGGATCAGGTGTGTTGGCCTTCATGCCCACTTCTTTTACGGTCTCCTCGACCACAGTGTGAGGGCTTGTCTCTTCTCTTCTTGACTTTTTCCCCCTTTTTAACCCGCGGCCAAGTCGAAAGTTTTGCATCTAGAGTGTTGCACTTGACCACGAAGTCGGTGGTCTCTGACCAACTCATTCACCACTAGCTGATTGTATCCCATAACCTCCTCCTTCAACGTCCTCGGCTCCTCCTCCATTGATTTCACTTTACCCGGCCCGGCCTGAGTTAGTGACATTTATGATTTTATCGAGACAATGTTACCTCAACTTCCTTCATCTTTGGCTAGCATAGTGTCGATTCTGACTTTTACCATCCTCCTTGTCTTTCTTTCCATCTTCCTTCGGAATGTAGCATTGACTTTCTTTTCGACAAGGGATAGAATAGATGATATGGCTGTGGTGGGGCTCGAGATCGATGTCTTCATCCTCGGTTGAGGAGTCGGGGCGTGGAAAGTATTTGTTACGGTTGAAGAGATGGAAGAGGAATAGATTGTGTTTGAATAGTTGGAAGAGAGGAGTAAGATATTATCGGGATTGGAGAGGTTTGGACTGTAGGGAGAGGTACTTGTTCGGATGATGAAGGTGGGGGGTGGGATTTCGGGTGGTGGTGATGATGGTAGAGGTGGGATATCGGTTTGGACTGTTTGGATTTGGATTGTAGGGATTTGGGTGTAGGCTGTTGGAGAGGCTGCGGGATACCGGCTGGGATACCCCTTCATCGCCTATTTGGGTGGTGGGAGATCGGGGCTGAGGCAAAGGCTCGAAATGCCAGCTGAGGCATTTCTTCATTGCCGGGAATGGAAGATAAGGAAGGAGATGTGGAAAGACTTGTACTGCCTCGGTATTGGGGAAAGAAACGACTTCATCGGTTGGGGAGAAAGGAGCCTCCATCGACCAACCTCGGCTGCTATCTGAAGGACTGGAACCTCCTCTGGTAGCGGGGTAGATGGATCTATCGATGTTGAGCTACCGAGACTTGGTGGATCCTTGAGCTCTGGGCTGCTCGTCTTGGCCGCCTCACCAAGGGAATTTCTACTTCCTCTTCTTCCTCTTCATCATGAGGCAACCTTGGCGGGAGCGGCGGATGAGCTTTCCCCCTTCTTCTTGTCAGAGGCTTTCACCGACCTCCTCTTCCTCCTCTGAAACATCCTTGGGACCACAGCCATTGTTTGAGCGAGGTTGGACTTGAGTGCGACCTCGGCTGCTTCTTTGTTCCATGTCCCTCTGTTTCGACCTCCACCAGGGGCCACCTCAATTTGTTCAGCTTCTTTGGACCACGACCCTCTGCTGCCAGCTGCGGCCGCCCGACCTCGAGCTCTGGCTGCATCGGACTCATCATCCGAGTGGGAACACCTCCCGATCTGTCATCCTTTGTGAGGATGCCCATACACTTTGAATACTTTTTAGTGCCTATTCTCGATCGGCCTCCCTATTGACCCCTTCAATTAAAACGGTGATTTTATTGAAGAGACCATTATGAAAGTAGGAACCCGACCCTCTGCATTTGACTTAAAAGTCAGTCGCTTCTTCTCCTCCCTGAGCTTGAACAACAACAACTCCACCCAATTCACTTCCACACCATCCAAGATGGCTCGCATTACGCACAATCTGGGTTTGGTTAACCCATCATGTGAGCTCTGCTCACCCAGCACCGCCTTCGTAACCACCGTCATCAACAATCGAAACCTTCTTCTCAGCAAATTCTTCTTTAAATCCCTGCGAGTCCCCCTGTAACTAACCCTCGCCATCATATCGAATGATTCTTCCCAACTATCCTCCTTATACGTCAATGGATTTACTCCCTCCATTGGCGTGTCGAATATCCTAGCAATGTTTTGCACGGAATAGCTCAATGTAGTCCCATCCACCGATGTATCAAACCCATCACAGGTATCCTCCATTCTAGCCAAAAATTCTGCTCCTAACAAATCCGCCGTTACATTACATGGAGACTTCATTGAAAGGAAACCTCGAGTCGTGAGGCTTCAAGAAGGCGAAGAATCTCTGCGGTCTGGATCATTGGTGGTTTCAAAATCAACATACATTTCTGCTTTTAAACGGTTTTGAAATATTCCTCATTCATTTTGAAGTGAGAAATATTTGTGGAAATGTATGTAGGTTTATAAGTTTTGGTAGTTTTTGAAGAAGATGCCATTGGAAGATTTTTGTAAATTTGTAAAGGATTTGATAAAATATGTAGGTTTTACGAGTAAGGAAAGAAAAAGTTTTAGGGAAGAAGAAGATGTATTTATAGGGGGAAGATTGGAAAGAGAAACCGCCATTTTTGAAAATATGAATTAATCTCAGCCATTTATTCAAAAGTTTTTCTTGAGTATTAATCAACGGTTAAAAACAAAGATAAGCGATTAGGATTCAGCGCGTGAATTGTAATCGCCTTCGGAATGCGTAAATAGTTACTTTATAGACTGTTGATTTGACCGATATAGGTTACTTTATTCGAGAGAAGTAAGTATATGTGGCGTCGGCCATGTGATATCTTACTTCAACCGAAGGTTTCCTAAGCAGATGGGTTTGAAAAAGCAGATCGGCTTAAAAGCAGATAAGTTTTAGAAAGTCATCGATAGAGTAACTGTTGCGATTACGAAAACCAACAATTTAAATGTAACTTTTTTAGCATTTTTTAAATCAAGTTTAAACAAAACATATTCGAAATACTTTTCTAAAACATATTTTTGAGAAACAAAAATAGACTCGGGTTTAAGAATGAAGAAATTTGAATAAAGGAATGAAACAGTGTTATTTGAGACACATTTCTGCAAAGACATAAACTTACAAGAAACCATCGAAAGCTTAAGGTAAATCGGATAGAATGTTAATAGTCATCTGTTTTCTCTGAGAAGTTCGGTGACTATTATGTCCTTGTGCGATTTACTAAATGTCGAACAAGTAATTATCAATTCGAGATAAGGTCAATATGACTAATCCTTGATTCTTGATTCCTAAAAGGAGATCAATGATATCATTACTGATTGCCCTTTGACACATATCTAGTCGATAATTCTTTCTAGACATTAATATAAAGAAAAGAAGTAAGGAACCAAATGCACATAATTAGAAATCAGCTAAAGATGCATCAAGTAATCCTAATTCTAAACACATTTCTTTGAACCTAGTCTCATTAAATGGTTTTGTAAGAATGTCGACTCTTTGTGATTCGGTGGCAATTTTCTCAATCCTAATGTCATTCTTTTCAACATGATCTCTAATGAAATGATGCCTAATATCTATATGCTTGCATCTAGAATGTAAAACGAGATTGTAAGTCATTGCTATTGCACTATTACTATCACGGTAAATAGGAGCAGTGATGTTTGAATATTATAGTCTCTAAGGTTGTTGACTAATCCGAGAGAAGTTGAGAGCACAACTTCCGGTGCCATGTACTCGGCTTGATTGTGGAGGTGGCAACGGATGTCTGTTTCTTAGATAACCAAGAAATTAATTTGTTGCCTAAAAATTGACAAGTTCAGTGGATGGATTTCTATCAATCTTACATCCTCCAAAGTCTTAATCGAATATCTGTTAGCTCAAAGTTGTCATTAGTGGGTACCATAACCCTACTTGCAAGGTTCCTTTGAGATATCTAAGAATTTTCTTAGCGATCTCGAGATGAGTTTTCTTGGGATTAGGCTGGAATCTTGCACATACCCCAGCTGCAAAGGCTATATCGGCCTACTTGCGGTGAGATAAAGAAAGAGATCCAATCGAGTCCACGATACTCCGTTGCATCGGTGGGTATCCCTGCTCATCTGAATCCATTGAGAAGTTAGTTGCCATAGGTATTTTGACTTCTCTGCTAGTAGTCATTCCAAATTTCTCAATCGGATCCTTAGCATACTTAGGTGATGTATAAATATACCCTTACTCATCTTTTTAATTTGTAAGCCTAGAAAATATGTCAATTCTCCCATCATTGACATTTCAAACTGTTTCTTCATGAGAATGCTAAACTCTTCACATAATTTGATTAGGTGAACCAAAAATTATGTCATCTACATAAACTTGAACTAGTAAGATGTTGCCATCTACTTCCTTTCTAAACAAAGTTCTATCAATCTTACCTTTGGAAAAACCATTTGATGTCAAGAAATCGGATAGAGTATCATACCAAGCTCGGGAGCTTGTTTTAGTCCATATAGAGCTTTGTTGAGTTTATAGACCTTGTTATTGATCTTAAACCCGGGAGAGGCTGCTCTACATAGACCTCTTCAAGTAACACACCATTAAGAAAAGCAGACTTAACATCCATTTGAAAAACTTTGAAAGACTTATATGCGGCAAATGCCAAGAACAATCTTATTGCCTCTAATCGCAAGCTGGAGCATAGGTTTCATCATAGTCTATTCCCTCGGTGTGAATAACCTTGTGCAACCAGTCTTGCCTTATTTCGAACAATAATATTGTTCTCATCTGTTTATTTTTAAACACCCATTTGGTGCCTATAATCTTTACGTGTAAAAGGTCTTTCCACTAGATCCCATACATGTTGTCTTTCAAAGCGATGCGATTCTTCTGCATGGGTTTTTTATCGATTTGGAGTGCGATAATGCTTCTTCATAGACTTGGGTTCAAGAAGCGATACATAACAAGCTGAAAAGACTTTGAGTCTAACATCATTCGTAATGCACACTACTAGATGGGTCTCCTATAATCGATCGGATGGATGATAGCTTCTCATCCTTTTGCCTATATGAGGAGAAGTATCCTCATCTTGAGTCTCGATCGGCAACTCATCGACTCAACCTCGGTGACATTCCCCCTTCATCGGTGACTCGTCTTTGATCGGTGATGTCAAAGGTGTCGATCTGAAGGAGTGCGATCGGAAGTTGTCTTGATTATCGGATGGGGATTCTTCTTCATCGATTAGTCAAGTAGGTAGATAAATAGTTCTATGTTTAGTCTTGGATAATTCAATTTTATCTAGATTTTCAGAAATTTGATTCACTTTATCGAGAAGGAATACAACTCATCAAAAACAACATGAGGAGTTTCCTCCACACAAAGGGTTGTCTTGTTAAAAACTCTAAATGCCTTTGAAGTATTAGAATATCCCAAGAATATTCCATCAATTTGCTTTAGCATCAAAAGTTCTTAACTTAGATTTCCCATTGTTATGAATGAAACACTTACAACCAAAAGCTTTGAAGTATGAGATCCTTGGAATCTTACCCTTCCAAATCTCATAAGAGTCTTACCCTTATCTTTGACAACTAAGCATCTGTTACAGTATAGCAAGGCGTGTTGATAGCTTGACCCGAACCTATGAGGGTATTATACTCGGCCAACATGCTCTGGCTGCTTCTTTCAAAGTTCTATTCCTTCTTTCAACCACTCCATTTTGTTGAGGAGTTCTTGCTGAAGATGTCTCATGTATAATTCCAAACTCATTGAAGAAGTTAGATAAACAAGAATTCAAAAATTACGTACCCTTATCACTTGATTTTAATAATATTAACTCCTTTCTCATTACGAATTTATGCGAGCAGATCGGGAATCTTGTTTCTGATCTCATTTTTCTTGAAAAGAAATATAACCCAAGTGTATCTAGAGAAGTCATCTACTACAACAAGAGTATATTTCCTTCCTTTGAAGGCGAGAGGTGTAACGGTCCAAACAAATCCGGATGAAGGAGTTGCAACACTCTTTCGGATGAGGAGGAGTTAATACTCTTAAATGAGTGTCTAGGCTGTTTACCTTTTTGACAAGCATCACATTTAAGATCGGTTGATAAAAGTTTTCGAGGTAATCCCTTAACAAGGTTCTTCTTAGCCACTTACTAAGGGTCTTGAAATTGAGATGACTAAGCCTTTTATGCCATAGCCGGTGACATTTTCTCCACCCTTAGCCATCGAGACAAGTATCTTGAGAACAACTATTAAAGTTGGCCACATAGACATTACCTGTGCTGAAGCCGATTAATAGTACCTTATCGAGGAATTATCCAAAATATCACATTTATCCCTTGAAAATTTTACAAGAAAACCTTTATCACAAAGGCGAGAAAGCAGATAACAAATTATGTTTCAAACCTTCAACAAAATATACCTCGAGATACCTGAATATCCTTGATAATCAAAGTACCTATACCTTTAGTCGACCACAATTATTATCACCAAATACAACTCTTGGACCATCAATACTTTGAAAATTTGATAATAGCTTCTTGTTATGGGTCATATGTTGTGAGCGACCACCTTGTCGATGTACCATATTGAAGCTAAAATCTCTTCCTTAAGTGATGATCCTGTGAATCTGTAAAAGCAGTTAGTTTTGAGGTACCCTAGTGATCTTGGGTCCTTTTGGGTCAAGAATCACTTTAGGAATCCAAACAAACATCTCATCTGCAGACAACAAGTCGGACTCGAGATTTTCTACCAAATCTCTCTACAATAATATCATTTTTAAATGACAACTTGTTGTATTGATTGAGTAATTATCCTAAACTTAGGAAATGTAGGATAGCATTTGCTCCTTCCATCAAAAGAATTATAATAAGAAAATCTTCTTATTTTGGTTCTTGGATTCCTTCTAGTCGATAGGAATTCTTGATTGAATTCTTGGTTTTGGATTTGGAAGTTGTAGTCCTTATCTCGACTAGTTGGTTTCCATGGACCAATTTTAATATCCTTTGATTGAGCGGATGCTTTCACAAATTTCCTAGGTTTTGAACATCGATTTATTGTTCCTATCATAACCAAGTCTGTCTTATCATGAGATTTAAGGAAGTATTAAAAATATGATCTATTACTTGATTGTGAATTATTAAGTGACTAATTTTGAAGACAAGCTTCTCATTGTCTTTCTTAATTAATTCATTTTCAGCACAGACTACTTCAAATTTATCTTTTAAAATTTTCAGTTCATTTTCTAACCTTTCGGGTAAGGTGGTTGATGTCTTGGCTTGATCGATGAAAACATTCCCCCTTGAATGTTTCCTCGGTCTCTGAGCTTAATTAATCACCTTTTTGCCTTTATTTAGAATTTGAATCGATCCTTTAAAAATAAATTCTCTGTCTCATTGTTTATAAGCAGCTAAAGATGTCTTTAAATCTCTCAATAATTCATGTATAACATTTTGGTCATGATCAGATGATGCGGTGACAAGAATCATTATCCGAAGATGAATAGTAGATTACCTCATTAGCCATGAGACAGGATCTCATCATCGATCCAAAATCGAGATGAGGATGATGAAGATGATGATGATTTCTTTGGCTCTTTTTCTTGACCAACAAAGCTCTTTGATCTGCAAATCTCTGTCTCTTTTCTTCCTCTTCTCTTCCCTTTCTTTAGGAGTCGATTGAGGGCAGTCATAGCTGAAATGTCTGGCTTGTTGCAAGTATAGCAAATGTCACTCCTATCGATCTGGGACTGGAAGTATTTCTTCTAACAGTGATCTATATCTTCTTGTCGCTCTTGTTTTTGTCATCATCGAAGATTTGTCTTCCTTCCTATCGATCTGGATCTTTGTCTATCTCTACTGCAAATCTCAATTTATTTCTCTTATACTTCATTCTCAATTTATCATACCTTTTTGTAAGTAAAGCCATCTGCTCTTTCAAGGATAGATCGGCTCCTCTGACCTTTGTTGACACCTTGTCTTCTTTCTTGACAAAGGCAACAGATTTGGATGAAGTGCTTGACTCCATCTCATCTTCCTCATCTTCTATCTGGATGTCATATTCTAAAGCTTTAAGATGAGAAAATAAAGTATGGTGAGTAATAGAGGATAAATCTTGAGTTGCTTTAAGGATATTGGATTTTTCTCTCCATCTCTTGGTTAATGATCTCGAAATCTTGTTGTTAATCTCCTTTTAAGAATAATTCTTTCCAAGGTCAGCTTGCTTTGTTTAGAATATTGGTCAACCTCATATCAAAAGCTGGTCTCTGAGACTCATTTTCTTTCATCTTGAATGTTTCAAATGTATGCAATACTAAGCGTAGCTTGTTCTCCTTCACTTGGTCGAGATCCTTCACAAACATTAGCTAAGGTTTGCCACATTTCTTTAGCTGTTTTACATCTCTTAACCTTCTCTATCCAATCTTTACTCGAGTCTCTATGATTTCTGTTCTAGCTACTTGGTCAAGATTGTGTGGACCTTCCTTTCATCATTAGTCGATTGAAACTCTTCTTCTCTTGCCTAGTTCTTGATTCAATTGCCTCTGCTCCATCTTTGGTGCCTCCATGGAAAAACTTTATAGGACCTTCCTCAAGAACCTCTTCCATTCTATCATGAATGGCTTTTAGATGATTTTCCATCCTAAATTTCCAATAATCATACTCTTCAATTGAAAATTCGGGCGATTCTGGTCTTATTACTTTTACACTGAAGACATGATGAAACAAAGACAAAATACTCCACAAAATCTTATTAGTAGCACTGTTAGAAATGAAAGAAAATGAAGAAAATCAAGATTATTTCAGAATCTTGTTCAAGACCTAAAATCAATATCGGAAACGACTTAACAACTTGCTCTCGATACCACTTGTTTAGTCCCGAGAGTTGAGATGATTAAAACTTTGAGAATGCTTTCTAGAACAAAATCTAGAAAGGGGGTTTGAATAGATTTTGTAGATTTTCAAATCTTTCAAAACTAATTCAAAATATCGAGATTAAGCACAGGATTAAGAATAAAAACTCAACTTCTTATAAGATCAAAAGCAAGGTTGAAATATTGATTTTAGTTATGATTACTGAAATTAACTCTTGATAAAACCCGATTTGTAAAATAGACAGAAAATTAAAGAAAGCAAGAAATAACACCGGGATTTATAGTGGTTCGGATTTTAAAATCCTACATCCACTCTCCTCCTTCAATTTGAAGAAGGGACTCTACTTACTGCTTACTTTCTCACTTTCGACTTACAACTTACAACTTGTACAATTCTTCAAATCTTCAATCTCCTAGACTCTCCTTCTAGAAATCTAGCTATTACGGTGTATATTGGATTTTGAAGATTCTTTGGAAAAGTGTTCTAAAACACTTAGAACTCTTTGAAACTCTCCGAAAATTCTTGTGAAAAGATTGTGAAATCTGAGTAGTGAATTGTGTAAATCTAATATGCATAAGTGATCTCTATCTCTTTAAAAATGAAAAACCTAGACCTATATATAAGTCGAAAAGACAGGTTAGTTTGTTAGTTAGTTCTAACAAACTTGAAACTCGCTAACAACAAACTTAATCTTGAAAACTGCTTAACACCTCGGCTGATTCTTCCTACTCGTCTGCCGACTTGGTGACTTGGTGAAGATTAGCCTTTCTTATTCTACTCGGCTTATCTTGACCTCGTGACTAGAGCTCTCCATATTTGTCTCTCTGCATGACTGACTAGACTTGAGCTTGTCTCTTGATGACTTGTCATTCCTCGTCTCGATTTTTGGCTTCTTTGTCAGCCTCACGTTTATTTTTGCGTCGTTGTGCATGATCATTGTGTAGATAATTATATAGATCTATCTGATCTTTAAATTGTAACTCTAAACCAAATGCGGATGGGTGTATTCTTTTGATCCAGTATTCCGATAGCCATGACATTGGATGATAGTCGGATCTCATGTGCAACTGAAATAAAAGTAGTAGTTACTATCCGCATAACTAAAATACATTATAAAAAATATAATAAAATCACAAATATTTTTTCTTACCAATATCCAATGAGAATAATTGTTCACGTGCCCCAACACCACCCTTGCGCTCGGAAGTGCTCGATAGGGTTCCAAAGCTACGGGAGGACATAAAAATCCGTCAGTTTGACCGAATGTCATTAAGAAGATATTATATGTGGTTGCAGCCACGTATCCACAGTCAGGTACTGAAAAATAGTTAACTGGACCACATGGACCATTGAAGTGATTAATAGTTTGATCCAAGGCTGACATAGTTGTAAGACCACCTATTACGTTATCGTATAATTCTGTTCTTCCGCGGAGATCACGTAGCATATCACCTCTTACCGTATGCCATTGGTCTTTGGTTCCGAGGACTGCAAGCATAACAACTCTAAAACCGCAATTACCGTCTCCGACCACATCCGTGTATGATTCAATATATTCTCTGATGTAGGGAGAAAAATATTTCTCCATCTTAGAGCCTCGTAATGGTACACGTGACTCACTTTGGCGAGTGCTACTATTGCGTGGGGAATCTGGGGAGGGTGGTCTCGGACCGTGCGAAAAGCTCGCCCTGCCCTGACTTTCTTTAGGAAAGCTCATCCGACACCCTTCTGATGTGCTATTTCTATGATGAGTTTCGGGTGGAATATCCTGATATTTATTAGTGGCCGCCACTCTCCCCTTACCCTTTGATTTTTGGGAACTCTTTAATCCGACCGCTTTACACCATTTCTCCCAATTTTAAGGTTCACGGTTAGTGCTTAGAGGCTTCTTATTTTTTTCAACTGCCGGAGGTGCACTAACGTCTTTCGTGTCTTCCGTGTCTTTGAATAATTTTCTCCTCGTGGTGATACCACGTGAAAAATCTATATTCATTGTTCTCCAGTACAAATCAATAATGTCTAAAGGGATACTCTGTCCGTAAGACATATACTGGAGAATCCTGCAATTGCACGAAAGACCGTGTGTTCACAAATAACACCCGCATTTATTTTGACCTAGATCTCTTGTCCCTTCTGTGATAATTAGTTCGAACGCCTTAAACGTGACCTTGCGAACTAGATTCTTGAATAATTTGCAGTTTAACATATCGGTCCTTGTCTTGTTGGCGTTAATCATCGATTGTTTTTTTATCTCCCCTATTTGCAACTCCATAACCTGATGAATCTGGTCGAACACATAGTCAAATGTGTGAATGTGATTGCTTCCGTTGAGGTTGGTTTTCACCCTGTGATGCTCTTGTTCAATCCTACAATTAAAGCAGATACAAGTAAAACGTAAGTATTTATAACTTTTTAAATGAATATATTTAAAAAGATTGTACGATTACCTATTTGTCGTGTAGTTTCTATAGTGCAGCCGATGATCGATAAACGCACTTAAAACTCTGTGTACATGCTTCGAAAGCCATGTTTCTTCGCAATAACGAATTAGTCCAGGATAGTGCTCGTACTTTTTCTTTACCCGCTCCCAGCTATGCAAAAATTCTTCAGGTGTGGCCGCTTCAATTGCCCTATTCCACTGATGTTTAAAACATTCAGCGAATTTCTTATTGAAACCTGGCTGCTGTAGAGCCCTAGTTAGAACACATTGCTCTATGTGGCGCCTACATAACTATTTCTGAGAATTTGGAAATATTTTATCCACCGCTTTCATCAACGCGAGATCCCTATCTGTAAGAACAATATTCGGTTCAACACTCTCATACAGTCCCCGAATAAATTGCAAGATAAATTCGAAGTGTTCCTGTGTTTCATGCTGCATAAATGCGTATGCGATAGTGAACGTCTTGTTTATGCTTGTTGCCCCAACAGTTTCAAGTAAAGGCATATCGTACACGGTCGTTTTGTACTTATTATCGATAATCAATATTTGCGGATATGTGTTCACCATTGCATAAGACTGTGGGTGGCTGAAAACAATATCTTGTAGTTCGTTACTGCCATCCACTGTTCGAAAATTGTACCTAATAAAATAGGAGGAAAAAATGAAATTTTAATTTTAGAACCCTATTCTCTGTATACATATATATAATATATAATATAGATTACCTATTAAATAATATGACATTAAAATAAATTAATTATTTTAATTAAACATTATTAACTCTTTCATCAAGCTAATACATACAAGACTTTTTCATGCATAATAAAATTGATGACAACATGACAATCAAAGCCACAATAAAAACATAATTTTTTACTATCAAATCACGAAAAATGGCAAGTTCTCTCACATCAAGATTAAAAAAAAGTAAAAAATTTAAACCTGGCATCCCACCCCACCCTTCCCTTACCCAATCCCTTCTATATGTGAAATAAATATTTTAAAATATAAAGTGTACTAATGTTTTTACCTGTAATTTCGCATTTGCAGTAGGTGGAAGTAGTTTTGCATGGGGGTACACCCTTCTCGATTTTGACTCATTATGTTATTGATGGCATTGTTCACCCTCTTAATATCCGTAACATTGGTTGGATCACGCCTCTTTATATCTGCCAACATGTTGTGTGGACTTATATGAAGTATTTCTTGTCGTTGTATCTCTTTAAATTGGTTGGGTGTTACAGTACCTAGTCTCGAACCCTCTGCAAATTTCAGGAAGGGATGATTATGTGTCCCGCTCAAAACATCAGTGCGCCAAAGATCTTGATCTGTATCATATTCCCTAGCAACTAAACAAAATTCACATGAATTTCTTTGTGTTCTCGTGTTTCTATCATTTTTGGTTTTTTAAGAAGGCCTATATTGTCCCCCTTGACTACATACATATCTTAACTTATGTGGTTTAGAATCACGAATGGCTAAAGTGATATTTCGCATACTCACAATCCACTTAACATATGACTTCACTGCTTCTTTTTCTTTTATACCCCCGACAGGAGTTAAAAAATCGTTCATGACATCCTCGGATACATAACCAGCATCATAATAAGAACTCATTTCAAATTGAAAACATAAAAGAAATTTGCTAATTGAGAAGTTATAAAAAAAATTGCTAGTCAATAAATAGTATTTGTAAATTTTGTGTTGTGTTATAAGTAGTGAATAAGTGTGTTGCTAGCTCACGCAAAGTAAAAAAATTTGAATTTGGATGGGAAATGATGGGAAAAAAAGGTTTGATGGGAAAAAAAGTTGCTTCCCCCACATGGTCTTGCTTCTTCTCTTGTAGGACCTCACTATACCTCCTCCTCGGATACTTCCTGCAAATTGTTTTGTTGTTTTTTTTTTTTTTTTGACAAGATTCAAATTGTTTGTTGGTACAATAATTTCAAATAATTAAAAAAAACTTTTACTATTATTAATATAAATGTAATGCATTTTTTTGTTGTCCAAGCGTGATTTGTTACCTCCTGCAAATTGTTTTTTTTTTTTTTTTGACAGTATTCAAATTGTTTTGTTGGTACCATAATTTCAAATAAAAAAAAACTTTTACTATTATTATTATTATTATAAATGTAATGCATTCTTTTTTGTAGGAGTAAAAAGTTAAAACTTTTACTATTATTATCATATATTGTAATGTAATGCATTCTTTTTTAATAATAAATTAAAAAATTTCACTGGTATTATTATTATTCCCTCCGTCCCGAAGAAGCTTTTATATGTAGGTGAGTACGCACTTTAAGAAAAAAAAATTGAAGTTTTGAGGAGTAATTTTATAATTTTTTATGTATAAAATAAAAGAATTTGTTGAGTTATGTGTATATAAGAGTAAAAAATAATGACATTTATGTAAATTAGTGAAAATTATGAGGTGAAATTTATAAAAAGAATTTTATTTTTAAAAGTGTGAAACTTACAATGAGAAGGAAATATATAAATTTTTGTGAGAGTGGAGAGTATGATTTTGAGTGAGGGTAGGAGTGAGTATTAAATAAATAAAGCACAAATAGTTGATTTGACCTCTTATTAGGTGAGGGAAGGAGAGAGAGGGAGGTGTGTGTAAATTGGGTGTCCTGCGCATGTGTAGAAATTTAAAAAAGAAAGAAATTTGTCAGATGAAAGGAGTCTTGTCAATGTGCAAAGAGTATAACTCGAGTTTGTTGGAGATATTACTGCAGGGACAGATTTAATTGGGGCCCAGACAATTGACTCAAACGTGGAGATTATTCCAATAGCTTTTGCGGTCACAGTGATTGAGGTTGATAATTCTACTGGGCCGAATAAGATGACTTATGGGCCTTTTCTCAATGAAGAAAATGCCCCCTTCCTGAAGCCCAAGAAAAAATTGAGCCCAATCTTGATGAAATAATAGCCATTCATTCCCTTGAAGCCCAAATTATTTTGGAGCCCACTAATTCCTCTTCTCCAGCGGACTGCCAGATTGTCCAGGGTCTTAACAAAGATATTGGTCTTCATCTTCCAAGCTCTGGTCAACCCCCCTCCCACCGACCTTCAATGAATTCTGCAAAGCCTCCGCTGCCGCCAAAACCGAGGCAAACAAATAAGAGAGACACGATAAAAATGGTGGAAAAAGAAAATTGGCCGTCCTTTGTGAAAGACATTGAATCAGAGGAGGATAGAGCTGCAGAGGCTAGGGATTTACGAAACAAGCAAATAAAGGAGAAATGCAATTCAAGTAAGTCCCCCTCCTCTCCTTCTATTTCTTCATTAGAGGCAAAAAAGACATGGGCTCTGGGTAAAGAACTGGGTTTAGAGGCAAAAGAGTCGGATGAAGTGATTGAGCAGGAATTGGAAAAATTGGAGTTACAGAGACGGAACGAGTCAGGGAATGTTTCAGGTGACCCAGAAAATGTTAATCAATGAAGATACTCTCAATAAATATTCGGGGCTTGGGGAGTATTATTAAGAAGCAGGAAGCTCAAAATTTAATTCGTAATAACGGTGTTGAATTTTGTTGCATTCAAGAATTGAAACTCGAAGATGTTAATGATGCACTTTGTAGAATGGTCTAGGGTGGTGATAATATGAATTGGGTTGCTAGAGAAGCCATATGACGCTCTGGGGGAATAATTTCGATATGGAATAGGCATATATTTCCTTGTGCAAGTGCTTGGCATATGGAGGGTGGTGTAGTTGTTAACGGTTATTGGGGTCAAGAGAGAACACCATGCTGTATTATCAATGTCTATGCATCGTGTACTCTATCAGAAAAAATTGAACTCTGGGATAGAGTGAAAACGGTTGTGGCTCAGAATACAGGAACTTGTGTTTGTGTCCTTGGTGATTTCAATTCCATCCGTTGTGAAGGGGAAAGGGAAGGCAGGGGTCTTGTCATTCATCGTAGAGACATTGATGAGTTTGACTCTTTCATCACTACTGCGGGACTTATCAACCTGCCTCTTCATGGGAGAAGATTTACATAGTACAAAGGGGATGGGAAATGCAAGAGTAGATTGGACAGGATGATCGTCAATAGCGCCTGGTTACAAAGATGACCGAATTCAAGACTTAAGGGACTCGACAGATCCATCTCTGATCATTGCCCAATTCTCATGGAGAACAAATCAGTAGATTGGGGTCCCAAGCCCTTCAAAAGTCTAAACGCTTGGCTAACCCATCCTTCCTTCAAAGATTTTGTCAGTAGCAAATGGAATGAGTACTCGGTTGGCGGTTGGGGTAGTTTTGTGATAAAGGAGAAATTTAAACTATTAAAGGCTGATTTGAAAGTATGGAATGAACAGGTTTTCTGCTCTATGGATAGGAACATTAACTCATACCGGGAAGAAATTATCAGGTTGGATATTTTAGATGAGGTTTTTGGGTTGGAGGACTATGAAATCATCAAGAGAAATGAGTCTACGGCACTCCTTATGAGAGAATTAAAGAGAAAGTGCAGTCTCAATTATCAGAAAGCCAGGTGCAAGTGGATTAATGAAGGAGACTGTAACTCAAGATTCTTTCATAGTTTCATTAACAAGAGGAGGAAAAAAAATGAGATCATTGGTATTAAAGTTAATGGGGAATGGCGGGAAGAGGTTGCAGACGTCAAAAGAGGAATATTTGAGCATTTTCAAAACCACTACAAGAAGGAGAACACTAGAAGGCCAACACCAGTAGATCATTTTGCAGATAGGAAAATTTCAGAGAACGAGAATGGCTTTTTGATTGCTCCGTTTACTGTGGAAGAAGTTTGTGAGGCTGTGTGGGATTGTGATAGTTCGAAGAGCCCAGGCCCAGATGGCTTTAGTTTTGCCTTTCTTAAGGAGTTTTGGGAGACACTCAAATCTGATGTGATGAGATTAATGCAGGAATTCCACTCATATGGGCGACTGGTAAAGGGAATCAATCCCACCTTCATTGTTCTTATCCCGAAAAAGGAGGCAACAGAGGATCTTGGTGACTTCAGACCAATCTCTCTAGTTGGTGGCATCTACAAAATCGTATCAAAGATTTTAGCAAAAAGATTGAGCCGCGTACTCCCTTCCATAATCTCAGAAACGCAGAGTGCTTTTATAGGTGGAAGGAATATCCTGGACAGTGTGGTTATCTTGAATGAGGCGATCGATGAGGCAAAACGAAATCATCTTGAAAGAATGTTCTTCAAAATTGATTTTACAAAAGCCATTGATTCAGTGGATTGGACCTATCTCAATAGAATGATGAAGTGCTTTAACTTCAATGAGAAGTGGAGGAGATGGGTTATGGAGTGTGTCACCTCTGCATCAGCATCTGTGTTAGTAAACGGCAGTCCCTCTGGAGTTTTTAAGATGGAAAGGGGATTAAGACAGGGTGACCCTCTGTCCCCCTTCTTATTCCTCATTGCAGCTGAAGGACTGAATATTCTCATGGAAAGAGCTTCCTCATTAGGATACTTCTCTGGAGCAGAAATTGGAGGTGATAGGATATGCATCTCTCATCTACAGTATGCGGACGACACAATCCTCATGGGAGCAGCAACACAAGAAAATGCAGTGGTGATCAGGCGTATTTTGAGTAACATGGAACTCCTATCGGGCTTAAGGATTAATTTTGAGAAGTGCAGTTTGACGGGGGTGAACATGACAGATAATAAGTTACTGGAGATGGCTGGAATTATCGGGTGTAAACTGGGTACAATCCCTTTCTCTTATCTGGGTATCCGGGTTGGGTGCAATCACCGGAAAGTTGCTGAGTGGTCTCACATTGTGCTTAGGATCAAGAACAGGCTCCAAAAATGGGATGATAAGAAGATCGCAATAGGCGGCAGGATTACTCTATTGAACTCAGTATTATCTTCACTACCGATATATTATCTGTCATTTTTCCTTATACCCAACAAAACAGTGAGTGAGATTGAGTGCTTGCAAAGGAACTTTCTCTGGGGGGGTGGGGTTGGAGATTCTAGGAAAATAGCGTGGGTTGGGTGGGATAAAATCTGTAACTCAAAGTATGAAGGAGGACTAGGAGTCAGGGATTTGAAAGTTTTTAACAAAGCTCTCTTGGGAAAATGGGGTTGGAGACTTTTGACTAGTAGAAGTAGCTTATGGGTGAAAGTGTTGGTATCAAAATATGGCGAAAATCGGGGAGGGGGCTCATGTAGATTACCTTTAGGTTGGAATGGGAAAACTTCGCTATGGTGGAGGGATATATTGAAAATTATTCATGGGGAGGGGGGTGAATGGTTTGAGTCTAATCTTGGTAAAGTACTAGGGGATGGAGGTAGTACTGATTTTTGGAACGAGAATTGGTCAGGGGAGGGTGTACTTAGCACTAGATTTAGCAGATTATTCTCATTGAGTCTAGATAAAGGGAAAGTTGTAGGGAATATGGGTTCATGGAGTGGGGGGACTTGGGTTTGGTCTTGGAGATGGAGGAGACCACTTTTTGATCGTGAAGAAGTGATGTTGAACAATCTTGTTAATATTATTGACAGGTTTCAAATTATTCCAGATGTTGAGAACTCTTGGAGATGGAAGCCATCAACAAGCGGCCATTATTCGACGAATAAGACGTATGAGTTTCTAATGAAGCAGACTAGTTCGTCACCTCTGGAAGAAGACCGGATCAGATGCTTCAAGTTGATATGGAAAAGTGGTGTACCCTCAAAGATCATTGCACATGCGTGGAGATTGCTTTGGGGACGTCTTCCTACTAAATCTAATTTATGTAGGAGGAAGGTCCTCAAACCCACAGATGACCTTAGCTGCACCTTTTGCTCGTCTACTATTGAAACTGAATGTCACCTCTTCTTTGAGTGCCCGATTGCACATGGTATTTAGATGAATTGCTGTTCTTGGCTCAATATCCAGCTGGTAATACACTCAGGTACGACGGTTAATCTCTTGAGCTTTGGCAATGTTTGCACTGGAAAGAAAGGGAAAAAAAATGATGCTTGGTATTTGGCTTGGAATGGTGTGGATTTTATGGAAATGGAGGAATGATATTATTTTCTCAAATGCAAAGTTTTCTGATGTTAAGATAATGGAGGAATTGAAAGCTAGAGTCTGGAGTTGGTTCTCGGCGAAAAGATCATTGAAAAGATACTCACGGTTTTGTGATTGGTTGGAGGACCCAATTGGATGTTTGGATTTGTAAACTTTTGTTAGTTTTCTCTTGGTGATACCCTGTTGTTAGGATTTGAATTTGTATGTTTTGATGATGTTCTTAAAACCTATGTGTAATAGGACCAGCTGAACCTGTTAGTCAGCTGATGATCTAGATAGGGTTTATGTCTTAGTACAGTTAAACTTGCTAGGCTTAACCTTTTGTATCAGATTGGTTGAGAACTAAAGGCTGCTGATAAGAAGACTTAAAGATCTAAGAGAGATTTCGTTCGAAGTCATTTAGAAGGGCGTTATGAAGATCAAGAAGAGATGATAAGAGTTACGCAAAAAGAAGTATTGTCAAGAAAGGTTCAAGTGAAGATAGCAAGGTTGGAATCCATGCTACAACAAGCTTTAGATGTCTTTGGAGCAAGGTTGAAAGTTGCTAGAGTTGACTTCAAGAAATTCATCGGGGATAACAAAAGTCGAAAGATAACTCTAAGATACTCGAAGTCGGTCAGTGAAGATTTGATTATCAATCAAGATCAATCACGGGATAATTGATAGGTATCGAGAAAATCAATTATCCAAAGTCAAACAAATCTTCCAACGATCACTTACCATTTCTTTGAAGACCTGATTGACAAATTAGCCTAACGGCTAGTCAAATTCAGAATCATAAAAACTGGAGTGAAGAATTTTAAAAGATATACACGCGCGAGAAACATCAAGAACAACTCCTTCACTCATTGCAATACACGCTTAACTCTTCATACCAGAAATTGATCGAACACGTTGAATTTTCTAAAGAGATTTATTTTTGGTCAAGGAAGTGAAAATCACCTTTCATTATCTCAGTACGAGAAAAGGTTGATTGTTTTTAGATCTAAGAGTTAACACTCGAAGATCGAATCAATTGTACCAAGGGCAGGAACTTGTTAAACTTCCTGTGGTCGAATCCTCAAGGAGATTAGAGGAGACAAGACCGAGTTTGGTGGATAGTAAGGCCCCTGTGGAATCAGGGAGAGTGGACGTAGGATCGTTATATTCGAACCACTATAAAAATCTCTGTGCCTTTACAGCTTTCTGCATACATAATTATAACTGCTCATTCATCATCGTTTTAACAAAACTGCATTAAACTTGCTTAATATTCTTCACAAAGGTTTTATTCAAAAGGGTTTTTCAAATACACAAGAGATTAGCTTCCGCACCATCAGAAGACTTTGCGTTTCCAAAGTCTGCTGATTTCACATAGTACATTCTGAGTACCTTGCTGCAGAAGACTTCAAAGTCTTCTAACCTCACACTCAGTTCACGAAAAGTTGAAAAAGTTTTGAGTGTGGTAAAGTCTATTCAACCCCCCCTTCTAGACTTTCCACCTCCTTGCACATCTCGTCCGGGACCAACAAGTGGTATCAGAGCAGTGGTTCAACCGACCACTGGCTTTGGTTACCAATAGTCTTTGAGGAAAGACTGTTGTGGTCACCCGAATGAGATCTTTTTGAAAAACCGTTTTCATAAAACTCATTGCATTCATTGCATAATCGTTTTATTACTAATAATGAGTTCTCATAAGAGCAAAAGAAAAGAAAGCTACCAGAGTTCTCTATTGAAGACTATGACTCTTTGGAAATTCCGCATGGAAAATCATCTTGGTGCAATTCATGATAGGATGCTCAAACACTTGAAGATGGACCAATAAAGTTTTACTTTGAACCAGTAAGTTACGGGAGCGGTGGAGCGAAAGCATCTTCTCGGCGAGAAGATTGAAAAGAAAAGGAGTGAAATGTCAAATGATGAGAGGAAACTATTTAATCTTGATCAAGTTGCTCGAACCGAGATCATAGAGACTCTAACCGAGAGAACTTACGAGAGAAAGTCAAGACATGTAAGACCGCAAAAGAGATGTGGGAAACCCTAGCACTCATGTGTGAAGGTTCGGAGCAAATTAAAGAAAATAAGTTGCGTCTATTCTACATTCGTTTGACACATTTAAGATGAAGCCTGATGAGACAATAGATCGATTGGATCTAAGACTGACAAATATCATCAATAAAGCAAGTTCATTAGGAAAGTCTTATACTTGAAAAGGAGATCAACAACAAAATATTGAGATCTCTAACTAGTAAATGGAGAGTCAAGATCACGGTGATCAAAGATACAAAAGAACTCGAGCGGGATAAGTCATCATGAGTTATTTTCACATTTGAAAGCTCATGAATATGATTTGAAACAAGAAGAAGACGAGGACGAAGGAAATTCAAACTCTCTTTGGAAAGGAAGTTGCTTTCAAGGTCACTTGAATCGATCATCAAAAGAACCTATTGGAGAGGATTTAAGCTTGAAAGA